>JAECMU010084049.1:0-10048 GCA_016106625.1 Dracogyra subfuscus
AGCATTCCTACACACGTGGACCATATAGCGTTATATACATCACATAGCATTCCTACACACGAGGACCATATAGCGCTATATACATCACATAGCATTCCTACACACGAGGACCATATAGCGCTATATACATCACATAGCATTCGTACACACGTGGACCATATTGCATTATTATACGCCACATGTACAAAAGGTACATGAACGGGAGAGAGCCACGTTTTATTGAAGACATACGCTCAATTTTTTCAGTTTTTATTTTTATTTTTATAAATGTATATAGTAGGACAAAAGGTACATGTTTCGAGTCCTAAGTGGTTAAGAGGAAACAGCCCCCCTCCCCCTTAATTCTTACTACAACATAGCACCACATAACATTATTATACCCACAGCACCGACCTCGGTGGTGTCGTGGTTAAACTATCGAACCCAAGGCTGATAGCTACAGGGTTCGCATCCAGGTACCGGCTCCCACCCAGAGCGAGTTTTAACGACTCAATGGATAGGCGTAAGACCACTACACCCTCTTTTCTCTCACTGACAGCTGACAACTAACCCACTGTCCTAGACAGACAACCAAGATAGCTGAGGTGTGTGTGTGTGTCCAGGACAGCTTGATTGAACCTTAGTTGGATATAAGCACGAAAATAAGAGGAAACGAAGCGAAAAAGAAAACGAAAGAAAAGACGTGTATCCATGCATCAGTACGTGTGTGTGTGTGTATGTGTGTATACGTGTGTCTATGTGTGTGTGTGTGTGTGTGTGTGTGTGTGTGTGTGTGTGTGGCTGTGTTTGTTTGCGTGTGGCGTGTACGCGTGCGCTTGTACGTGCGGGCCAACACGGGGGACCTTCCATTCGTCGGATTAAATTATTAAGACAGCAAAAAGACAAATTCCGCTTCAAAAACAACAATCAAATGTGGCAGGTAGTTTCTCCACCCCCTCAAAGCGCACTCGGTGATCGATGATACACAGAATGTAATGCAAATAATATAATCATGAGATTTGGTTAAACATCTGTCATCGTTTTATTGCTGTTTTGTTTTGCAAGATCTATTCTCATGTGAAAACACCTAGTTCTGCAAAACCAAGGTCTGGGCAGTACAGGGGAAAATGATGGATAGATAACTCAATACGGCGTTCTTTTAAATGTATTTGTCCTAACGTAGTAACCCAAAGAAAGTGTCATGTCGCTTGCATTTATCCATTAATCAACAAGAACAGGATTCCCGTTAAGACTAGAAACTCGTCCAAACGGTTAGCTCGTACCTGAAGAGACATCAACGAGATACACATATTTTAGAAGAAGAGAAAAAAAAAACCCAGACATATAACAGTACTGGTTCAATTTATAATCGTCGTTGTCATAATCGTCATCATGGTTCAACTCATCATCATTATCATCAATATCAACATCATTATCAACATCGTCGTCGCCGTCATAATCATCATCATGTTCAATTGATAACCACCATCATCAACATCAACATCATCGTCGTCGTCATAATCATCATATTCAAATGATAACCATCATCATCATTATCATCATCATCATCATCATCATCATCATCATCATCAACATCATTATCAACAACATCGTCGTCATAATCATCATCATGTTCAACTGATAACCATCATCAACATCATCATCATCATCATCATCAACATCATCGTCGTCATAATCATCGTCATGTTCAACTGATAACAACCACCACCACCACAATCATCATCATGGAGGAGGGAGACAGAGGAAAAGAGAGAGAGAGAGAGAGAGAGAGAGAGAGAGAGAGAGAGAGAGAGAGAGAGAGAGAGAGAGAGAGAGAGAGAGAGAGAGAGACGCACACATAGGGATGCAATCACGGCGTAGGGAAATTAACTCGTGTGTTTATTTCTGCTTGCAGTCACTCATATTTGTTTTGCGTGTGTGTGCATGCCTGTGCGTGCGTGTGCGTGCGTGTGCAGTGCTCTTTTAGCAAGTCACTATAGTCTGCTCTTAACGGGATGGTTTGTCAGTAAGTGAAGCATATGGGGCTATTTCGCGAGTGAAAACACACAAACAGTATCGGTATCATGCAAGGTGGCATGCTGGACCCGGTGTTGTTTTTGATAAGCGTAAAACCTTTGTCCAGTCCGTGTTTTCGGGTCGCACGGTCACGGAGGTCTGGTAGAGGTAATCCGCCCTGGATAGGCTGACACCTTGACGACAACAAAAACCCCTCGTTAATGGCTGAAGTAATGGTATTAGCCAATTTGTTTTTGGCTTATGTCAGAAATGGTTTAGTCCCTGACCCGAGAAAAGAGGCTAGTCAGTGTTTAATGCTTTTGGAACAGCGTGAGAGGGAATATTATTTGTATGCAGTAGAGTGTTAAAGAATGTTGTTTTCGGATTTCAGAGCGCTCTTTGAAGTGTAATACTGGCAGTAACGCGTTTACAGTTTACAAACTGCGTGTTGATGTGTGCATAATCGTGTTCGAATTTTGTCCACACAAGGGGAAATAACGGGCCAAGAAAGAGAGAGTGCCAGCTACCTACCAACGTCGCCTGGATTCGCAGACAAGAACTTACAATTCGTAAGACAATTAGTGAATCTGTAGTATTATAGTTAAGCCATCGGACGTAATGTGGGCAGGTTCAAAGTTCGCATGCGAGCTAGCGAGCGAGAGAGGGGGAGGGCAGATAGTGTCCGGATCCTGCGCCCATGAAAGGCGTGCGCTACCCAAGCTTGCTCTGAATGTGCACGCTAAACACTCTGAATGTGCACGCTAAACACTCTGTCCTTACCCGACTAATGGGAACATGTAACGGGTTTCTTCTCTAAGACTATATGTCTGAAATACCAAATGTTTGTTATCCAATAGCCGATGATTAATACATTTGATCAAAGTGCTCTAGTGGTGTCATTAAACAAAACAAACTTTAACTTTCAAAATGAGCATGTATATTATATATTGTATCCGTCACCCATTAAAAGACCCATTAAAAGATCCACTAATAGATCACATCTATACTCCTGGAGCTGGGCACCTTTTGCATTCATGAAAGGTCCCCTATAGGGTGGCTGGACAAAAAGCCACAGGAAAAAAGTAACAATTTGTATATAACAAAATGTATAGGTTTGTAGAGTATTGAATGTGGCATCATACTCATAGTATGCATGGGGTAATTGTTAAGCTTATTGATTAGGTCAATTAGGATATATTTAAACTAAGGGCTTCCTATTGTAAATGATTTATAAAATGTCCAAGGTTAAATGTGTTTCACTATACTAGTATATAGCTATATTCTCCAGCTTGCTAGTATCAGATGTATATTTAATATGGAAGTTATTCATAGCAATACGGGTGGTCACAAAATCTGTCACGAGGGGTTCATGTATACCAAACATGCAACTCGCAAAACAAAGTTGTAGTGGAAATGTGTCAAAAGATCTAGTGGTAGTTGTCGAGGTTCTATGATAACAGACTTACAGAGAGAGCACCCAGAAGCAGTTAAACCCCACAACCATGGGATCAGACGCACGTCCGGCAGAATGTCTTTATGGTATTGGGTGGAACATCCGCCTAAACCACCAACATTAAAATCACAGAACATTTAACAAAAATCTCTATCAAAATGTGTTTAATCTATCTTTCATTGTTAATATATTTCTTAATTAAAAATTGTGACTTTTTTTCCTGTGACTTTTTTCCTGTGACTTTTTTCCCCTATGTTTTTTTTTTCCGTAACTTTTTTCCTGTGACTTTTTCCTAGATTCGTATGACCTTCCATATTTGGTACGGGAAACTCATGGTGGACATTCTGATTTCTGGCAATAAGTGAGAAATTTGACCTTATGTACAAAATTAACATGGTGAAAAAGTTAAAATTTAGGGGTACCGGAAATTAAACTTGATATATCTCGGCGAAATATCCATATATCATAACATTTTACACATCAAAATGAAGCTTGTAATTTCCTCTACAAAATAAAGTAAAGACGTTTAGACTGGACAATTTTCAAGGTCAAAAGAGGTAAAATTATGACGTCATGAGGGTGTTACCTTTAAATAACGACACCCTAAAATTGTAAGGGATTCTAAAAAATTCAGAATAAAGATTTTAATTGTTTAGTTAGCTTTTCTGCAAGAATATATGGTAGGTACGTTTAAAACAAAAATCATAACCTTTGAAAAAGGTAACATATTAACTACTTTGATGACATTTGAACTTTTGACAAAATAAAATATTTGCAACAATAATGTTTCATCTCGTAAATTTCATCATCGACCAATGCTACAGTCTGTACAAAACGTTCCTGACATTAGCTGACATTGATGGTCGGATATCGAGTCACAGGTCATCAAGGTGCAACAGTGTTTTCATTAGAATGACACAACATCATAAATAGTCGTCAAAACAATAGGCAATTCACAATATTTCATGATAAATTTGTCTACTGCAAATTCAGCTCATTTAAGGGACACAGTGGTGGATCCAGAAAATATATTTGTCTGTGCGTGCGAGTGTGCGTGCGTGTATGTAAGCTTGTTTGTTTGTTTGTTTGTGTAACGACGCACTTAACACATTACTAGTACGGTTTTAACGGCGTCGGACATATGGTTATGTCGAGAAAAAACCCAGTGGTTAGCTGACGGGGATCGATCCTAGACCGACCGCGCATCAGGCGGGCACTGTACCAATGCACATGTTATGCAGTCTACATGGCGCTGAAACGCTGACTGATAGCAACGTCTGACCAACAGAAAGTTTTATGATACTATCTTCATATTCGAATTTAAATTTAAAGCACCTGAGATCAAGCATCATAATTAAGTTTGTTTTGTTTACCAACACCATTCATTATTTATTCATTGATCATCGACTATTGCACGTCGGACACTTGATGATTCTGACACAGAAAGAAATTTTATTTAATGACGCACTCAACACATTTTATTTACGGTTATATGGCGTCAGACATATGGATAAGGACCACAATGATATTGAGAGAGGAAATCCGTTGTCTTTTATTTGCGTTGCCCACAGGCAGGATAGGACAAACCATGGCCTTTGTTGAACCAGTTATAGATCACTGGTCGGGGCAAGTGATTTACACCTACCCATTGAGCCTTGCGGAGCACTCACTCAGGGTTTGAAGTCGGTATCTGGATTTAAAAAGACCATGCCTCGACTGGGATCCGAACCCAGTACCTACCAGCCTGTAGACCGATGACCTAATCACGACGCCACCGAGGCCGGTCTGAATTCTGACACAGAGTGAACCCACTACATTTTTCCATTACTAGCAATGAATCTTTTCTATGGAACATCCTACATGCATGACAGTACATACCACGGCCTTTGATATACCAATCGTGGGGCACTGGTTTCACGCGGAAAAAAGCTAATTAGAACATTGTTACATCATGGGGGTTCATTCCTACGGCTAACAGTACCTATGGCGAGCGCTCTACCCACCGGGCTAGATCTCACTCCGGTATTCCTGTGCACATGTATTGTATACCCGTGGTTTGAACAGATTCAAGCCACTGAAGTTGTGTATTTCCTGGATTTCCATTAACAAAAGTGGTTTTACATGAATATATAAAAATAATATTTCCATATACTTACCATTTGTGACACCCAATAGCCGATATGTATTTTTGTGCTGGGGTGTCGTTAAACACACATTCATTCATTCATTCATTCATTCTTTTATTCATGCATTCATTCCATTAACAAAAGTATCTTCTTTTGACTGAACAATCCGTTATAAAACACTACGCTACTTCTTTTTTTTCTCTCTTTTTTACTTTTGCAACATTTTAAAATCCTCCTCAATAAAATTAATCCGTAGATTTCCTTTTTAAATACAAATATTAAAAGGTAAACAAATTTTATTACAAGTTTCCGGTTTTAAGTCTGTAGTTAAAAGAATATTAAACATTGGGAATTGTTTTTACTGACAATGAGTTCTCAGATAGTTATACAAAAAGTATACACTGCAGACCCAACACAAGCTTCATTTTTAGTTTTTATGGCCATATATCGCATTAATAAAATATACCCCAGTGAGTTATGTGCGTATTTGTACACCATTAGCCTTTGCCAAGGAAATCAAGCTAGGACAAAACAAGTATAAAAGAAAAATTCTGAATAACACTGGTGACCAACCAACGAATCCAACCTATGAATTCTTTCTTTTATTCTGCTTCTTCTTCTTTTGTTTTGTTTTTCGTTTCCTTTTGTCCCCCACCACCCCCCCCCCACCCCCCTCTGTGTTTTTTTGCTCCTAGAACCATCCGCCCCAAGTTCAGCCAGCAAACATTTTGCTGATGCTCGTGAACTATTTGATTGGTTCCCGACGTAGCCATTTGGTTTAATGTGAAGAGCATAAACCAGTCTTGCGGACGATTTTTCTACTCCGTCTGGCTAAACGCAGACCTGGTGTTTGGAGAGGGCAAACGCTATAATGGGGTGGGGAAGGTGGCGCAAACAGCAACCTTCTACATTGTTACATTAGCAGGAAGGAATGTATTCTATGCACGTGACCATAGATCAGACAGCATACAGCACGGATTTCGATACAACGATCTTTGGAACCAAATGGTTCCGCCGATGGGTTCGAACCTATGACCAAGCCACTTCAAGCTAGCACTTTACCGACTGAGCTAAATCAAAAACGAAAAGCTTTCTCTTGAATATCTTTACCCTATAACAACTAGCTTTAATCTATAACAGTCATATATCAGACAAAACCATATTCAAAATGCACAGTATTATCTTCAATGTCTTTACCGTATAACACTATTTCTCGTTCCAGCCAGTGCACCACGACTGGTATATTAAAGACCGTGATATGCGCTACCCTGTCTGTGTGATGGTGCATATAAAAGATCCCTTGCTGCTAATAAAAAAGAGTAGCCCATAGGGTGGCGACAGCGGGTTTCCTCTCTCAATATATGTGTGGTTTTTAACCACTTGTCCGACGCCATATAACCGTAAATAAACTGTGCTGAGTGCGTCGTTTCAACATTATTAGTTATACAACTCTTATATAGCAACGTATTCAAAGTGCAAATAATTATTTGGGGTGTCTTTACCCTATAACAGTTACTGACCTCGGTGGCGTCGTGGTTAGGCCATCGGTCTACAGGCTGGTAGGTACTGGGTTCGGATCCCAGTCGAGGCATGGCATTTTTAATCCAGATACAGACTCCAAACCCTGAGTGAGTGTTCCGCAAGGCTCAGTGGGTAGGTGTAAATCACTTGCACTGAGTCTGACCAGTGATTAATAACTGGCTCAACTAAAGCCATGGTTTGTGCTATCCTGCCTGTGGGAAGCGCAAATAAAAGATTCCTTGCTGTTAATCGACATAAGAGTAGCCCATGAAGTGGCGACGGCGGGTTTCCTCTAAAAAATCTGTGTGGTCCTTAACCATATGTCTGACGCCATATAACCGTAAATAAAATGTGTTGAGTGCGTCGTTAAATAAAACATTTCTTTCTTTCTTTCCTATAACAGTTATATATAGGACAAATAAAATAATATTTAATACGCAGTATGTTCTCTAGAATGTGTTTTTTTCCCCATAACAATTAGTTTTACCCTACAACAATTATACGTATTAAATAAATAAATAAATAATAATAATATATAAAAACTAACTAACTAACTAACTAACTAACTAACTATATAAATATATAAGTAGCCCCCCTCCACCCAACCCCCCCAAAAAAAAACAACAACAACAACAACAACAACACACACAAAATCATTCGACGAAAAGCTATTGAAAACGAAAAGTACTGGTATACTATGCTGAATGTCTTTAGCCTATAACAATTATATGTGTTGGCGGGTAATTAAGCTGGAAATGATAGATAACGGAGTGTAGGGGAGATGACGGGTACGTCGTGTAGCTGGCGTGACTGATGGGGCGGTAGCTGCTGGAATGACAACCACGCCGGAACCATGTTCATTTCGTCCAAACGGAAAAACACCAATAATATGCTCTAACGGTATAATTGTTCCGGGCCACCTGTGCTTGTCAAATTTCCATACTGGCATTCAAAGATTAAAAAATAATAATATTATAAACACTCATATACTCTCCCCCTACCCGCCGAGAGAGAGAGAGAGAGAGAGAGAGAGAGAGAGAGAGAGAGAGAGAGAGAGAGAGAGAGAGAGAGAGAGAGAGAGAGGGGGGAGATATATTGTATTATCGTTAAAGGGACATTCCTGAGTTTGCTGCAATGTTTTAAGATATTATCAATTAATAAAATATTTCTACGATTAAACTTACATATTAAATATATTTTCTTGTTTAGAATATTAGTGGCTGTATATTAAACGTGTTTCTGATCGTTATAATATTTGTACTAGATTAATTTTCATTTTATTTGCGAAAAAAATATTTGTTTTCGTACGTACGAAATTATTTTAAGACGAAATCCAGTTTGGGCTTCTTACAAATATCAAGACGACCAGAAACACGTTGAATATACAGACACTGATATTCTAAACAAGAAAATATATTTAATATGTAAGTTTAATCGTAGAAATATTTTATTAGTCGGAAATATCTTACAATGCAGCAAACTCGGGAATGTCCCTTTAACAAATTTCAGCTCTGTTTCAGAATTGGGGATACGGGAAAACGGTAATTATCATTATTTGAACAAACAACAACAACAACAACAACAATTAATGAAGGAAACACTAGGTACTATAGATCAAACTAGATGCAAACCTTGCTAAGTTAAGATGTTGGAGAGGGTAAGTAGGTGAGTGGATGAGAGAGTTTTTTTAATGCTGTATATGTTTTAAACATGAACATTGTGTACAGGTAAATACTATGTATAATTAAAATATGTGTACGTCAGTGAGCTCAGGGCACTTCAACCATGACACTACCAAATATTTCTTGGGACAATAATAAAAAGAAAAAAGAAAGAAATTAAAATATAATNNNATGGGGGGGAGAGGTAACCTTACAATGAACTCCCCCCCCAACCCCCCCCCCAAAAAAAAATAAATAAAAAAAATAAATAAAAAAAATAAAACCAACAGCAATAGATAGTGTAGATAGTCATCCCTCATTAACCGAGGCTATAAACACGGATACCGAGAATATAGCCAATTCTATGTTAAGCGACAAAGATGGCGGTTTTCATTGCCGCCGTATTTATGGAATCCATCTTTGTACACAATATTGTGATGTGTGAATGTTAGTCGACTGGATCTGAGCGTTTAAAGATCGTTGTGAAATTCGGAGTCAAATACAAATCAAACGAAGAGAAACTATCAGAACAATTGGTAACTTATATGTTATATTATAGATTTAGTTCACTATTAACGGCATAATGTCTGTATAAAATATACAAATGAGATGACAAGAAGAAGAAAACTGTTTGTTTAACGACACCACTAGAGCACATTAATTTATTAATCATCGGTTGTTGGATGTCAACGATATTGTCACTTTGACACAATCATAGATATGAAATCTGCTAAATGTTTACCATTAGTAGCAAGAGATCTTTTATATACACTATTCCACAGACAGGATAGCATATACCACGGCCTTTGATATACCAGTCGTGGTGCATTGGCTAGAGCGAGAAATAACAATGTGGTGAAACATTGAATGCCAGTAAATGTGGAATTGAATGTCAGTAATGTGGAATTGAATGTCAGTAATGTGGAACTGAATATCAGTAAATAATGTGGAATTGAATATCAGTAATGTAGAATTGAATGTCAGTAATGTGGAATTGAATGTCAGTAATGTAGAATTGAATGTCAGTAATGTGGAATTGAATGTCAGTAATGTGGAATTGAATGTCAGTAATGTGGAATTGAGTGTCAGTAATGTGGAACTGAGTGTCAGTAATGTGGAATTGAATGTAACACATTTGACTTCCTGACAATAAGGATGAGTGCTGTTTTTGGTTACAGCTGTTATTGCTAGAGTCATATCTTATTTCTTTCCATCAGTATGTATCTCGGCTGTCTGTTACAGTTTGTCTTCTCTGTGTATGCCTGGCTTAAGTAAAACATATTATGTGAATG
>JAECMU010084058.1:7003-17327 GCA_016106625.1 Dracogyra subfuscus
TTATAATGAAATACCAGGATGGGGGAGGGAGTTATACTAGTCTAGCTATCTAATTTTAAGGGTTTTACTCTTTTAGTGTGAGTATTGGTTAAAAAAGCCTAGTGCTCTAGCATGTTTAATTTTGCTTCCAATAAACTTGTCATTATAGGTAGGGAATCGACTAAATTTTTAACAAATCATTACAAATAATTCTTATAAAACAAACAACACAACTATTTAGTTACAAATACACATAAATCAGTTTCCATGATGTCCTATTTGATGCAATAACATAATTTTCAGAGGGTTTTTTAAGGATAACATTAAAAAATGTTTTAGCAATGTCACCCAATCAAAATAGGGTAAAACTTATAACACCGGAAAGTTTGTAATAGTGCTTCTAGAATTTGTATAAAATCCACTAACCATGTGATTAGTAATTTTTTACTAGCCTCGATTAAAAATTCACTAGCCCTACTTTTACTTCAAGTTAATAAAAAATTTACTAAATAATAGCAAAAATCAGATATGTATGCTAAAGATGGAGATAGAGCTTCAAAACACAAACATTGAGGGGTTGGTGTGGGGGAGGATATTCATATTTACAAAATTGACTTTACTGCAACATTTGACTTTTGTTTTCGCTAGCCGTTGGGCATGGCAGTAGTAGTTATTTACTAGCCCAACACTAGTCATCAGTGTGGGGCTGCCATAATCTAGAAGTCCTGATTGTAATAACAGAGATGAAAGTGTGTTACAAAAACAAATAATTAACGAGCTACTCTCAATTCACTAATGTCAAAACCTATACTAGCTCTGGAATAGTTTTTTGACCGACCGTTCAAAATTGTGCCCAATTTCCTCAACCAAAATTGCGCACTCCTTCTCTTTGGCATAATACTTTGCTCCGTTCAAAATTCCATCATCCCCACTCCCACCTGCTACCGACCGTGGTCGGGCTGCTGTTGCTCCCTTGCACCTGCCAGTGCAGGCGGTCCCTCCTCTCACCCCTCAACCCCGCGTTCACCTTTCCTGTCCTGGTTGCAGGAGCCAGACGAGACCGGCTCTTGCACCCAGGACAGGTGTGCGCTACAACAGCTTGTTCTGAATGTGCACGTAAAGCCCTATGACCTGACCTGACCTGACCTGACTTTGCTACACTATATCCATTTAGTGGGTATTTAAAGTAAGTTCTGTATTTTTAGTTCAAAATGAATTATTATTTCTATGTTGTTTTTCTCTTCTTTTTTCAGCCTATATTCCAATAGGGATTATTTTACACCCATTATTGACAATGTTCCAAAAGTACTTGTGGATGAAAAAGTTCAGGAGTGTTTAGCAAAAGAAGAGACAATACAGGTGATATATTTAACAGTTAATAAAATCAGTAGCTTATGAAGTATTACGTTAAAAAGTTATATGGGGGCTTTAGTAGTACTGGCAGGAATTTATTGCAAATGCTTTCATCATATTACTTCAAACAAATAAATCAACTTCTCCAAGAATTATTTTATTAAAATAAATTATTATGATGTCTTATCATTTCTCACAGTTCAGGAATGTTATTAGTGAGCAGTAGATGGTAATTTTCCACCACATTTTAATATAATGTAAAGACAAAATGCTTCTTGGCCTGTTGTTGATGTTATTAAATATTTAATTTGAGTATATTGATAATCCAGTCAAATGCATTTGGTTATTATTAGCTGAATGTATATATGCATATTGTCAGTACATGTATTTAAAATAAACCAATGAAACTGCATGTTAGTATATCACCTGATATGTCATTTGACCCTTGTAGAGATGGTAATAATACGCAATAAGTTAATTTTCACCTAACTTTGCTGTTGTTAATGACATCACATATAGATGCTGCAATAATGAATGTTTTTTATTATTATTATTATTAAAAAATTTTTTTTAACGATGCACTCAACACATTATAAGTATGGTTATATCGGCGTCGGACATATGGTTATGTCGAGAAAAACCCCAGTGGTTAGCTGATGGGGATCGATCTTAGACCGACCGCGCATCAGGCGGGCACTGTACCACTGGGCTGTGCTTTTTTTTGGATGCCAGTCTTTAACAAGATGTTTGTTTCAACCCTACCATTTCTGACAATCAATGCTTTTCACATTTTTTAAATTACAAATTTATATCTCACTGAAAGTGTTAAACTTTACACAAATTAAAGATCCGCTGATAAAGTTACTGGTAGGATTGTAGCAAAGAAAGATATTTTAAAGAGTCTCTCCTGAGTTTGCTCCCATTGTAATCCTTCTTAATGACTAAAGTTACATTTTAAAATATTTCCCTGTTTAGAATATCAGTGTCTGTATGAACACGGTTTTCATTGTCGTCCTAATGTTTGTAGTAGCTCAAACCGGAATTCACCTAGCAATAGTTTTATACATATGAAAAAATACATATTACAAAGTGAAAAGAAGAATGACTGCTGCAGACATTAGTACACTATTGTAAACACATTGGATATACAGACAATGGTATTCTAAACAAGAAAATATATTTAATATGTAATTTTAGTCTCCCAAAAGGCTCTGTTAGTCAGAAACATCTTATAATGGCTGCAAACTCGGGGCATACCTCAAGGATGGTATTATTGTGTGTTTGTGTGTACATTGTATATTTATCCTGCACTTGACTAATTATATTGACCATTTAACTCTGTGGTAAACTGTTCCTAGCAGGTTATTGCTTGTCATGTGACTAGATTGTTAGCTGCATATTTTTTACATAATTAATTTCAATAAAAATAAACTTTTGTGTTATTGTAAATGTTAGAAATATTACACAATTATTTAGAAACTATTACTTTAAATAATATTTTTTGAAGACAAAATGATATAACAAGTATTGCAAAATTGAAGTCACAAATTGTTTATCTTGAGCATATTAAAAGTAAAGATGATTCTCTCATTCTTCTTGTTGAGTTGCAGGATAAATATGCAGAACTTTACCATTTTGTTACTTAAGTCGTATATGATTTACAAATTTATCATATTTGAAACATTTTACAAAATTGCTGCAGAGTATGATTCTTACTGTAAAGTAACTCCATGATCATAGATTTATTAAAGTATAGTTATGATGTTAGATTAAAAAACATTTTTATAAAAATAAAAAAAAGAAGATATATAATATATACAGAACCTCACATACTTTGTTTGCACTTCCTGTTTATTGCACAAGTTTATTTTGTGTAAGAATATATACCACGAGATCGCAAGTGAGTGGTATGTTCTTGTGCTAAATAAATGAGTACTAACATAATAACTTAACTTATTTTCAGATTTTGCACACGAAACTTAGACGATTAGAACATCTTTTGCATTTAAAAGACATGAGAATAGAAGATTTAGAAAGCAGAGCACGTCAAATGAAAGATTCACAGTTGCATGAACTGACCGTTCGACGTTCACACCCATAACAACTGACCGTTGACGTTCACACCCATAACAACTGACTGTGTTGTAACACTTGTTGAATGCTACACATATTAACAATGATTCTGCGATGAGCCCTTTGCTATGAGTGTACTAATAACACAGTGAAGCTATTGGTGCACAAAGACTGTATTGTATTCTTTTCTTTTGATAAGTCTTCCTGTGAAGAGTTTTTTTGCGTTATATCACATAATCACATTGTATGGTTTCATTCTGGGCAACATGAGTCTGTGACTCTGAAATGGTGAAATATCCTCTAAATATAGACTAAAACTCGACTCCCATAGCTGTTACTTCTCAGACGCATGTGTGTTTATAAAAATATGAGAAATGCATATTGTGATATTAAAAACACCAGGATCACCTAAAACACTTTGAATGCACGGAAATCTAAATAATAATAATAATAATCTAAATCTATGTAAAGTATGATTTAAGTTATCAAAATCAGTTATAATAGTCAAAAGTATGCATTAGTGTTTAAAAACTAGGGTATGTCCCTTTAACTTATGATTTTAAGCAAGTTGTCCGTTAACATTAAACATTCATTTAAATTACAACAAATATAGTCCCTGATTAAGATTTGTTAACCCATTGCCTTATTTTTTAAGAAGATTGTTCTCTTCCTTTAACTGTCCTTAGACAGTTAGAAATTTGCATGCACTTTTGTGACACACATTCATTAAACAGCGGTTATAGATTGTTCAACAAACATGGATTGTATTACTTGGTTTAGTGGTACCAACCTTTTGATGAACATTAAAATGCAGGAGGTGATGGTAACCTATTTTATTTTATAACTTAGTGATACTCTTTTGTTAAAATATAAACATAGTTATGATTTATTGTCTCAATTCAGTAAATCTACCTTAATTGAATATACATAAGTTACATACAGTAAACGAAATCCTTATGGCATCAGCCCTTATTGTTCTTGTAATAGGGTTGCTGGGCTGAAAAAAATGAGAAAAACTAACTTAGAAAAGGAAAGAAGGAATCCTCTTCTATCTCATGACATTATTACCAGTTGGCAGTTATATGGATCTTCTCACAAACAGGATAGCACATTCCTCCTGATTTGATATGTCAGTCATGGAACATTGGTTGTGACAGAAAAACCCCAAGCCAAATGGGAAGTTGACTCTGATCCACTGCACCTTGGAAAGCACTCAAACAATAAGCTAATGCCCATGCCACACCAAAATCAGATTCCCAAATGTGCATTGATGTACACATTTAATTGGAAGTGGATTCCATGACATTGTCTGTTGACTCTGGCCACAAGCACATCGAATTGAATTGAAAGAACACAAAAGTATATATATGGTTACGAAATACCAGGAGGGATCTTCTTTCATATGATGTAATGCCTTGGTCTGTTGTTTTGGAAATTAAAAAAAATAAAATGTGTTAACTTGTCTAGATTCCGTCGTAAGAAAAAAAAAGTGCTCCCTGTGAGAAGGGCTGTAGATTGAAAACTTCTATTGTTATCTATATTGACATTTATATTCAAGAAATTACCATACTCAATGGATATCAATTTATATGGAAATGCATATGGTGTGTGGTTTTTCAGCGGTGTAAATCTAGTGTTATAACATGTTTGTTTTCTGAACATTTGATCTTATCCAACCTCGTTATTAAATAGCTAGCGTGACACATCTGTAAAACAATTTACATACATTTATATTTTTCAGGTTTTACAGGCAAAAATTAGACACATGGAGCATTTAATATATATGAGGGATATAAAACTTGAAGACTTGGAAGAAAGAGCATCAGAATTACCATATCCAAAAATGCCTTTCATATCTATGCAAAAGCATAGGAGCAAAAACTATGACTATATTTAAATAGTTATTTTATACTGACATCCAAAACATTTTTACAAAGCTTGAAATTGTATCATAGAAAACCAACAAATAGTATGATGGTATATAAAGGATACTCCCAAAATGTCTTATGATATCATAATGTGTCAGCATGAGTTGATAAAGGTATGAAATCTGAGGATTTTTATACTTTTGTCAACAAATTATGACATGACAAGACATGATGGGTGTATTCTGTTTATCATCCATTATCATTCTTTTCATTTACGACAATTGTAAACAATTCAGTAATTTTGGTTGAATTTTACTATATTTGGCAACGGTAGACTTGTTAACTAGCAGAATGACAGTGGCATGACGTCACTGATAATAGATTTAGTGCTGAAACATACACAGTGATGTAACAAAAAGTAGCGATATCTCCAATGAAAATATCGCAGGAGATAACACAAATTATAGTACCAGCGATATCTCCTACAAAAGCCTTTAATGGATGATAAATTTTGTTGCTAATCAAAAAGAACCAATTAGAAACCACCTTACAAGCACCAGGCATCAGGAAGTGCATTGTGATGTTTAGATGTTGAACTTTATGATACTTCCATTTATCAAATTATTCAAACTTTATATATGTAAAGTTTCTTTTGGACATCAGTATATATCAGTGGTTACAAGTGAAAAATTACCTACATGTATATTCAAAAAAAATTAATTGAGGGTCCGATATTTCTGGTATTTTTCTATAATTTTGATTTTAAAAAATACAGATTCTTCCATTGTAAAGTGTCGATGTTGTGGTATGTTCTTAAACTTAATGATTTAAACATCAATTCAGAGCAAACAAAATGACAAATATTGTTATGGACCAACATAATTTTAACAAATCCTAGCTGAATGGTTTTCATAAATGGATGAAAACCCAACTGTAAAACATTTATAAATTAGTGTATCATGGGTCAGATTTTACTAAAACAATGTTTTGTAGTTCTCTGTAATCAAGAGGGGTGGGACATAGCCCATTGGGCTATTTTTCATTTTAGCCAGTGCACCACAATATCAAAGGCTGTGGTATGTGCTATCCTGTCTGTGGAATGGTGCATATAAAAGATCCCTTGCTACTAATGGAAAATGTAGTGGGATTCATCTCTGAGACTATATGTCTAAATTAACAAATGCTTTACATCCAATAGCCAATTATTAATAATATCACTGGTGTCTTTAAACAAAACAAACTTTACTGTGATCAAAACATGGTAAAATAATATGGGACCAGCAAAGAATTATCCAAATATAATGGCTCTTAATTAATTATGTTTAATACAGAAATGTTATACATATACACATGCCTGTATCTTACTAGTGGTCATTATTAAGCTAAATTTTCACCGTAAGGAATAAGAAAAGGAATTATAAATTCTTAATGATGCATTTTACCCATACATATAGTAATGCAGTAACCATTTATATAGTGGAGCATTTATAATATTTGTGGTATTACATGGCTTTGCACGATTTTAGTATGTACCTGTATAGAACACCTGTACATAATCACTGTGACATTTCTGCCATGACAATCTGTGATAATAGTTCTGTGATATTGTTACGTGTTTCAAATGACATACATTGTATATATTATTTAAAATACATTGTGTATAAAATGTAAATATTTTAGTCATTCTTCATTAGACACTGTGCTTTATAACAACATTTGGCATTCCTTTATAACTGTGTTAAATATACCTAGCTGCTGGAAACAATACGTCACTGTATAGTCTTTTATTATTGACAATCAATATTATATAACCATAAACAGCAAGATATAAAATGTAATGTGAAATTATGTTATGGATTTTAACAGTATTTTTGTTTAAAATGGAGGGGTAGGGATTAAAGGGACATTCCTGAGTTTGCTGCACTTTTTAAAGATGTTATCAACTAACAGATACTTTTTAACGATTGTAATTACATATCAAATATATTTTTTCTTAATTAAATATTAGTCGCTGTGTATTAAACGTGTCTGATCGTTTTGATATTTGTACTAGGTCAAATTTCATATTATTTCCTAAAATATTCTTTTTTTCGTACATACGAAATTATTTGAATACAAAATCCAGTTTAGTCTTCTCATAAATATTAAGACGACTAGAAACACATTGAATATACAGACACTGAATATACAGACACTGATATTCTAAACAAGAAAATATATTTAATATGTAAGTTTAATTGTAGAAATGTTTTATTAGTCAGAAACATCTTACAATGGAGAAAACTCAGGAATGTCCCTTTAATATATTAATTAATGGTGATAATAAATAGTTCAGTGAATTTGAATGTATGGCTATTTTTAAATACAACAGACGTTTAATTTTTTAGATATTATTAAAATGTCAAACAATATATTTTTTCCTTTTTTTAAATTTCCTAACTACGGTAGATAAGAGGACATATTCAAGCCTTTGTTAAAACTAAGATGAGAGCAAACATTTTGTCAATACAATATGAGATGGATTTTGGCCTAAAAATTCTTTATTACATGTACTTACCGGTAACAGAACAGTACAGAGTTAAAAAGCAAGGTACAGGTATTACATTTTGGATGAAGGTGTCAATTTTTTTATTTAGCTCCCAACATTACATTAAGTTTTCGTTTTTCGGTCCTTTTATCACAACCTGTAAGTCATAGATCAATGAAACGTGGTTTGTAGTTGCACTAATATATATATATTCATCTCAATGCACGATAAATCCTGCTTTTAAGTTTTAACTAAAATACTGGTACTATATATTTTAGCTCAATGTTATTTTTTGCAATTAGCTCCAGTATAAATCATATATTAATGAAACTTGGCTAATATTTGCATCTACACCTGTTAAAAAATTAAGTTTATTAAATTAAAATTTTACCTTAATCCTTTTTTTTAAATGTACGGTAAGTGGGGTCGTTTAGTGCATTGAGATAAGTAGTTGTTGAGATATTTAATTTAGTAGAATTCTTGTTATTACTGTGTATTAATTTGGAATATATTCTTTCTCAACAATAACAGTGTGTTATTATATTATGTACTGTGAAACTCCACTATTAGAACTACTTGTCCGTCTTATAATGGGGTGGTCCTAATATCAGATTACCAATAATATATAAATTAACAATGTTTGGTACATTTTGATCAGTTATTTTATTCTCCCAAACTGCCTTTACTCATAAATGAAGTAGATAATGATGATATATTAAGGTATCACAGTGAATTGTTATGTTTACTTCAAAGCTGTTTGTGGGCTGTTACCCTTGATTTCCTTATTTAGTATACAACAGAGATTAACAATAGTCTCAGCTAATGACACCATCTTGAAATGAATGTTTAACAACTCCCCAACACAAAAATACACATCAACTATTGCATGTTAAACAAAGATAAGTACATGACAATAATAATATTCATGTACTGCGAAACACCTCTAAACTGGACACCCATGGATCAAAGTAAAATGTCTTGTTTTGAGAGATATCTGGTTTAGAGAGGAAGGTTCAATAATGATGTTTTAAAAAGGACCATAAAAAATGTCCGCTTCTGGGGGAATTCCTGTTTAGAAACTCTGAAAGGGCCCAGATTTTGAGAGATTTCACTGTCTTGGAAATCACAAGCATATATTGTCACACACGAAAAAAAAGGAATGTGCAACTTATTGGTTATGTAACTAAAGCTAATTGACAGGTTCACTGCACAATTTTTAACAAACAGTAAAGTGTGGAATTTGCATTTATGAAATGTGAAACTAGATTTAACTGGTTTTATTATACATTCCAGCATTCTAAACTTTGATTTATAGACATATTCCTTGCTAGCATACATGAAAAATAATCTTTGTTAAGTGAAAAATGTTTTATCACATTGCTAGTCATTTGTATAATAGGATTGGTAATATATTGTGGTCGTATTTGTCGGGTCAAAATCTCTTGAAAACAATCCAAAATAGTGAACCTAAGACTATATGTCTTAGGACAAGGGTGGTCAAAAGATTGGGTTTCTTTGTATATGTATAATAGTATGTATCTAACTACAGGTATATGAATTTATATTTAGCAAATATATAATTATGTGTTTATACTTTGTGTATATGTAATAAAGTCTTATTTATTTTGTTTAGTGTTGTTTTTTTTGTGTGTGTTTGATGTTTTTATTAATGTATCCAATTTGGAGAGGTTATCTTCTGTCCAGGTATTTAAAAGGGGGCCACAAAAAATTTCCAGATTTGAGGGAATTCCGTTTTACACAAGGTCCATTTGTGAGAAGTTCCACTGTACTTTCATATTGGCATCCATGAAGAACAAGTAGTATTTACTTCTTACTGCAAACCTTAGCCTCCTAGAAAATAATACTATATTCAAATCTGTACAGAACTTCATTATAAACAGCAAACGTTTGGAGATTAATTAACCAATCAGATTCGTTCTCTCACTTCTGACATCTAATTCTAAATAATGTAAAACGCTTACAGGTAATAACCTGTTTTTCCTCATTACTTTTTGTTCCTTTACGTGGGGCGGGATGTAGCCCAGTGGTAAAGTGAACACCTGATGTACAGTTAGTCTAGGATATCCCCGTCAGTGGGCCCATTGGGCTATTTCTCGTTCCAGCCAGTGCATCATGACTGGTATATCAAAGGCTGTATCCTCTGTATGGGATGGTGCATATAAGAGATCCATTGCGACTAATGGAAAACGGTAGCGAGTGTCCTCTTTATGACTGTCAAAATGGCCATATGTTTGACGTCCAATAGCCAATGATTAATAAATCAATGTGCTCTAGTGGTGTTGTTAAACAAAACAAACTTCCTTTACCTTTTCTTTCTTCTAGTCCCCCTCTTTGTTAAAAAGTTATAATCATGTTTTATTTTATTGCTTGTAAAATATTCATTTTGTAAAATGTTGGGAGAGGCATTAATATAGGCTAATGCCTGTTGGCCAATCTCCAGACCGCTGCTGTTTTTGAATGGCAATAAATATTGTTTAAACCAAGTCATATTTCTGTCATATAT
>JAECMU010084068.1:0-21075 GCA_016106625.1 Dracogyra subfuscus
CTGTACTATAATCATAATCATAATGGGGATCGTTTTTATTTCGGAATTTGAGGACTTCCGACCATTACATTATTAACGGTTAGGGTGTGTTCTCCTTAGAGCTGTATATATGCTAGGGCGGTTGGAATATTTTCATACATTTAATAAAAAAAAAACGAAAATCACATATCCTCGAGGAAGACTATGCTAGAAATCAACTCTCGTATGATAAACTGGCATACGTTCACATGGTATGACCCATATACTACGGCACTAATGTTAGCGTAACGTATAAGCGAATACGGTTGTTTTCACTATTAGTGCTCCATGCATGATGCCCGCGAAAATAAATGTTTGTAACTATGCTGGAACAGCAATGGC
The DNA here is from genome assembly GCA_016106625.1 of Dracogyra subfuscus. Lineage (NCBI taxonomy): Eukaryota > Metazoa > Mollusca > Gastropoda > Neomphalida > Peltospiridae > Dracogyra > Dracogyra subfuscus. The sequence continues at coordinate 361 of JAECMU010084068.1, forward strand.
GACTGAACTTATTCTAACTGGTTTCATTTGAAAGCGCCGCTAAGTAATTCGGAGCGGTTATAGAATGTGCCCGTCACTTATCTTTCTGTAAAGAGGGATTTTATTTGGTGGGGCTTCTTTAAAAAATTTGTTTCACAGAGACTGTTAGGAAGTAGTTCATGGAAACCAGTCAAGGTTAAAAATTGACCAGTTGTATCCGTAATTTTTCGACAATGCTCGTAAGCTGGTCGATGTGTGCATTTTGCAATAAGTATTGTGCATACTGGTTTAAAAAAGTTCGGCTTTTTATATTCTTTTTTTTTTTTCTTTTCTTTTTTTTTTAAATAATTTGGGCGCTCTAATTTGGGCGGACGTATTTTGGGCACAACGTTTACCGTTGCGAAATCGGTGCAATCTAAAGCCCTGTAAAGCTATATACAAAATTTCAATTTAATATCTCAAGACCTTCTGAAAAAAGATGTCTGGAAAACCAATTTTTACACTGCTTAATTTCAAGGGCCATAACTCCATCAAAAATAGGTCATCATCACTAAAGTCAAACTTGACCTGTAACAGTACATGATAAAGCTATACACAAAAATATCAGGTCAATATCTCAAGGTTTTCTGGGGGGGGGGGGGGAGGGAAGTCCAGGAAAACAAATTTTCATATATCCCAAGTTCAAGGGCTATAACTCCGTCAAAATTAATTGAGTAAATCACCATTAACGTCAAACTTGATCTGTAACAGTACTTAATAAAGCTATATACACAAAATGTCAGATCAATATCCCAAAGCTTTCTGCAAAAAACATCTGTAAAACACATGTGAGACAGACAGACAGACTGAAACCTATAGTCCCCTCAGGTTGGACCAGTAGTAGTTCATCAAGATTATCCTCGAATGCAAGTGCAAAGCACTAGTTCATCAAGATTTACCTCGATTACTTGTGCAGAGCATTAGTTCATCAAAATTAACCTTGATTCCTTGCGCAAAGCACTAGTTATCAAGATTAACCTCGAATGCATGTGCAAAGCACTAGTTCATCAAGATTAACCTCGAATGCATAAGCAAAGCACTAGTTCATCAAGACTAACCTCAAATTTTGCATGTGCAAAGCACTAGTTCATCAAGATTTACCTCGAATGCATGTGCAAAGCACTAGTTCATCAAGATTAAACTTGAATGCATGTGCAAAGCACTAGTTCATCAAGATTAACCTCAAATGCATGTGCAAAGCACTAGTTCATCAAGATTAACCTCAAATTTTGCATGAGCAAAGCACTAGTTCATCAAGATTTACCTTGAATTTTGCATGAGCAAAGCACTAGTTCATCAACATTAACCTCGATTCCTTGTGCAAAGCACTAGTTATCAAGATTAACCTCGAATGCATGTGCAAAGCACTAGTTCATCAAGATTAACCTCGAATGCATGAGCAAAGCACTAGTTCATCAAGATTAAACTTGAATGCATGTGCAAAGCACTAGTTCCTAAAGATTAACCTCGAATGCATGTGCAAAGCACTAGTTCATCAAGATTAACCTCAAATTTTGCATGAGCAAAGCACTAGTTCATCAAGATTTACCTTGAATTTTGCATGAGCAAAGCACTAGTTCATCAACATTAACCTCGATTCCTTGTGCAAAGCACTAGTTATCAAGATTAACCTCGAATGCATGTGCAAAGCACTAGTTCATCAAGATTAACCTCGAATGCATGAGCAAAGCACTAGTTCATCAAGATTAACCTCAAATTTTGCATGTGCAAAGCACTAGTTCATCAAGATTTACCTCGAATGCATGAGCAAAGCACTAGTTCATCAAGATTAAACTCGAATTTTGCATGTGCAAAGCACTAGTTCATCAAGATTAACCTCGAATTGTGCATGTGCAAGCACTAGTTCATCAAGATTTACATCGAATTTTGCATGAGCAAAGCACTAGTTCATCAAGATTAAACTCGAATTGTGCATGTGCAAAGCACTAGTTCATCAAGATTAACCTCGAATTGTGCATGTGCAAGCACTAGTTCATCAAGATTTACATCGAATTTTGCATGAGCAAAGCACAAGTTCATCAAGATTAAACTCGAATGCATGTGCAAAGCACTAGTTCCTACAGATTAACCTCGAATGCATGTGCAAAGCACTAGTTCATCAAGATTAACCTCGAATTTGCATGAGCAATCACAAGTCTTCTGCATTTACATTCGAGTTTATTTTTATTAACTAGTTTTGACTTGCTCGGGTATTTGACTGATCGTTGTTATTGTAAACAAATAATATTCCAAACATACCGTACCATTAACATATCGTTGATATTAGTAGCCTATGTGTATACGATATCTGATAAATACGTTTTACACCAAAGGCGGGGGGGATGTACACAAAATCTCAGTCATACACTGTCGTGACTATCATACATTAATAATTATACGACTTAGAGGTCAAATGTGACAACAGACAAGACCTACGTAAGCCTACATTATTAGCCTACCCTTACCAAAAGCCATTGCCAGCTGCTTTCATAAATTACCGTAACGCTTACCACTTTAAATCCACAAAATATGTCTGCGATATAAAATCCACGTGATATGCAGTCATACACGCTAACATCTTTACCTGAATGATTCCCCCGGGTTGTTGTGAATGAGTCAGCAGTTTTAAGCCGATTGTCGCAAGGGGACGGTCAATAATTATTTAACACAATAAAAGCTTCGCGTATGAGCGGATATCGTTGGGTGTGTTACAAAAAGTTAATGGGGAGGGAGGTGGTGTCTATTAAGAGTTGTGTATCATTTTCAATTCATACGGCTAATTATTTTCTCTGTATCGATAAAGAAAAGTGCAGTCGGACATTGCCCTAATTTGTAATTGTTGAACATCTCCTAGTCTGGTGGTGTTGCGAGCACATGATCCGATACGCTATTCATATATTTATATGCGAGATTGGGTTAGGAAAGGCGATGCCGTTTGTTCTTGTGTGTGCTAGCTTATACGTTTTTCTAACGAATATAATTAAGAACAGGTTCAAGCATCAGCCGACAAATCAGGACCATATAAACCGGAAATCGAGGGGAGGGGGGTGGGGGTGCCTGTGCAACCTAACCCCACTTGCATTTAAACATAAGGTTCTTGTTTTTTGGTTCCGATATAAATAATGAAAAAAATAAATGGCCAGAGGCGTACGCAGCGCGACCCCTCAACCCACATACATACGGGCACGTGCACGCACAAACACCAATTTGAAGTGCCATTTTTAATGATTAAAAAAATATATATATATTCTAAAGAATTGCCCTGAAAATGCATCTCCGAGAATCTTAATTTCCACATTTTCGTAGGAACCTTTGGAAGCTGGGTTCGTTTGCCTTTAGCAAACTTAAACAACTTGCCCTTTTTAGAATTCTATAACTCACCTTTACAAAATTATGGATCTGACCGATAATTATTAGTCTACTGCAACTGGCTGACATATGTAACATTTCCCAAAACTGGGAATGAGGTTTGAACAATGGATAGTAAAAGGGAAGCAAGGTTAAAGGGACATTCCCGAGTTTGCTGCAATTTTTAAGATGTTATCGACTAACAAAGACTTTTTAACAATTGTATTTATATATCAAACATATTTTTCTACTTAAAATATTAGTGGCTGTATATTAAATATGTTTCTGATCGTTCTAATATTTGTAGGTTACATTTCATTTTATTTCCTAAAATATATTTTTTCGTACGTACGAAATTATTTGAAGACAAAATCCAGTTTGGGCTTCTTACAAATATTAAAACGGCCAGAAACACATTGAATATACAGACACTGATATTTTAAACAAGAAAATATATTTAATATGTAAAGTTAATCGTAGAAATACATAAATATTCGGAAACATCGTACAATGCAGCAAACTCAGGAATGTCCCTTTAATGTAAATTCAAAACAATCCTGAGAATAACCAAAGTTAAATAACCATCAGTTATTTCTCTTATTTTTATTAAATACAAAGCAAACATTTTCATAGTTCTTCTATAAAAATGTTTCATTACTAACACAAAGGCGAAAAAGAAAACACATAGTCATGTATGATCAATCGTTTTAATACCATTTAAGATAAAATTCAAATAGATATAGGCCTACATGTGCATTTATGTATAATGTAACACAAAAGATGATGATGTCTTCATCAGGCACTATTGAAAAAGAAGAAGGGCAGTTTCACAGGAAAGGTTGAAAATGGACAGTTACGCTGAACTGTTTTGTTCAAAACCCTAGTGGTATACCCAGCAAACACATAACATTTTAAAAACATTTTCAAAAGGTTATAGTCAAAACATTTTGCATATAACATTTTAAAAATGTTTTTAAAATATTGTAGTCAAAACATTTTGCATATAACATTTTAATAATGTTTTAGAAATGTTTCGATGTCATTTTAAAAAGGTTTATTCAAAACATTTTCAGTACTACATTTTAATAATATCACTGAAATGTTTTGATTACATTTTCAAAAGTTTCATTTCAATCGTTTTGAGTATAGTATTTTAATTTAAAAAAATAATGTTTTTTTGAAACATTAAAACATTATTAAAACCATACATTTTAACATTATTATAACATTTCCTAAAACATTTTTATGTTTTTAAAACATTTTTGTGTTTGCTGGGTATGAGCATGTTAAACTAGTTATCAATCTATATGTTCAACTAGCCCAAAATATGAAGACAAAATTTGGTGTTGTTTCTTTGTATCTCCATATCTGTATTTGCTATTAGTTATAAGTCTACAAGCATCTCTCTCTGTCCTTTCTCTTTCTCTCCCCCTGTTTTCTGATTTTATTTTTTTACCATGGTGACATTTTCTTGCAACCTTGAAACTGCCCTACAAAAAAATGGATGAAGTGAAAATGTATTGGTATGTTTCATAGTGTTCTGTTCAGTTTTACAGTTGCTACAATCCTTCTCGTATCATTTTCAACAAGTTCTATAAAACTTCCACTAGCAGACTAGCAGGCCAGTGGAACTTTGATAGAACTTGAAAAACATGTGTACATGTAGTCAAATAGCACATAACAATAGTTACCATGGTGTCAGTCTGTATACCTAGTAGGAAATCCTTTGAAACTGTTTATAAAATATATATGGCACATAAAAATGTAAGCTATACAAAGAAGGGATAAATTATGCAAGCAGAAAGGCATCTTGGAGATTGGTCACAGTAAAATGAACAATGATGTGACAGTTTTATCGACTATCTCTTTTGAACCACCGTGAAGGTGAGTAAGTAACCTCCAGTTCCAGTCATTTGCATTGTTGGGTGTGTTCGTGCAGGCAGAACCTGAAGGAAAGAGAATAAAATCCATTGTTACTCTCATTAGATATTTATGACAAAATATTGAGTGTTTTTCACTTACACTGAAATGAAACCTTTATGATTCAGACTTGTAACATACACATATCAATGTCAAATATTTGTCTGGTAACATAGTAAATACTACTTATGAGGTACCAAAAGTCAAATTAGAACCAATGCAAAGTAGACACCAGTTTTGCTACATTCAAAATGTTTAATATATTAACTATCCATCCAAAATATGAATTCCAGGGAGAGTAAAGGACAGTGGAAAATTAAGAAAGAGCATCACACAAGTAAATATAGTAGCACAAGAAAGGCAAGAGTAGGAAAGCAGAACAAGAAAGGCAAGAGTAGGAAAGTAGAACAAGAAAGGCAAGAGTAGGAAAGTAGAACAAGAAAGGCAAGAGTAGGAAAGTAGAACAAGAAAGGCAAGAGTAGGAAAGCAGAACAAGAAAGGCAAGAGTAGGAAAGTAGAACAAGAAAGGCAATAGTAGGAAAGCAGAACAAGAAAGGCAAGAGTAGGGAAGTAGAATACTCTTCACAAACAATAGGTTACACAGGGAACGAGAGTGATAGCTCCCTGTAAACAGAGAGGTCAGGTTACGGGATGAACAAGAAAGGCATATCAGATAGTACAAGAATCAAATTCTGTGGGAACACAAATCACAATACATTAACAAAAGATAAATATGATCTTATAGGAATATGCAGTCTTGTATTTGTTTATATTTCAAGATGGAAACATTCAGATTCATTATATCTGCCCTGCTATTAGTGTTCTTGAGTTAAAACATATTCATCCACAAACAATCTTTTTTGATGAAATTACTGACTGTTTCTGCCAGATGTTTTGGGGGGTATATTGCGAGTGCATGTGCGAATAATTTTAACATGCTCATATACCACTTGAGTTTCGAGCATGTCCGTCCCGGGGCCTGTCTCTGGATAGCCAGTGACTTGCTCTGGGACAGAACAAAATCAAGGGGACAATTTTGAAATTTACATCCAAAAATTAAATAGTGGGCCTTTAAAAATTTTATGCGCATCTCTAATTAATATAATTAATGAAGAAACTTCTACTCATTAAATTTGGTCGCTAGATTAGATTCGGTGGTCCAAAAAGAAATTAGATAGATAACATGCCTGATTTGGGAAGAGGGGATGAAAATGGACAGAATTTTGAAAATAGCAATTAGTAAAAGAAATGAGTAAGATTAAAATTAGAAAGAAAAGGTTACAAGCCAAAAATAATTGAATTGACTGCTAAGCCGAATATTTATATAATTTGGAGCATTTTAGAAGGACAGTCCAAAAATAAATAAGAGTAAGAAGAGAGGATCGGACTATTTAATAATATTTTTTAAAAAGAAGTAATTTCGACATAAAAGTTTGAACTAAAGTCCAAAAGTTTAAAGTCCGATCTATATGGTCCCAGGGGGAGGGTAAGTTTGAAGTGGGCTGAATTTGGAATATGAATTTAGTAGTTAGGTCAAAGACCGAAGACCAAAATGTGGTACAATGTTGCTACGGAATTGAATGCTACCACAGTTCACATGGGGGTATGGAGGCTTCCCCTAGAAAGAAAATGGGTTATGTTTTGGGTTAGGGTTAAGAAAATCATAACGTAATGATAAAGAGTACTTTATTTTATCAAAAAAAAAATTGCAAACAAATTTGGGTATGGTGCCATACGCGTTTTACCCTCTGTAAACCAGGAAATGTTAGTGAACATAAAATGTTAGCAAATTTGGCGAGGTCGTACAAGACGCTAATAGTTCATGACGCTACATTTAAATAGACATACAACAGACTGTTCCAAAAACACGTATGTGCGATTTTCTTGTCTGATTAACTGAACACACAGCAATGGTTACAACTTACATGCAACTGATTAAACCAAAAGAATAACAAACAACAATGGTTAGTTAGCATGCACATCACTGTAATTTTCTACTAAATTCAAGATAACTGCAGGCTGATCCTACAACTTAAGCTTATTTGTTTTTTAGTTTCTGATATGATAACCTCACTAAAGTTTTATTTCACTAATGTCAGTTATTGGGATTTTGCTAAATTTTAAGTTCTCTAATACTTCATGATTTACAATATGACAAACATTAAGGTTTTGTTGTCTGACCAATAAAGAAAGAGAGACAAACCTGATATTCTCTGAACCAGGTTTCTGTCAACTTCAGTTTGATTGCCAAACCACTTTCTTTCAGTGCAGTGTAACAGTCGACTAACGGCTGAAAACAAAGTATACGATTCTAGCACATTATTACATGAAATTAGGGAAACCATGTACTTTTAACAAATAATTTACATCTAATTTACATCAAATTTGAATTTAGTTTGTTTTGTTTTAACGATACTACTAGAGCACATTGAATCATCGGCTATTCGTTGTGAAACCTTCGGTAATTTTGACATGTAGTCTTAGAGAGGAAACCTGCTACATTTTTCCATTAGTAGCAAGGGAATTTTTATATGCATCATCCCATAGCCAGAATAGCACATACCACAGCCTTTCATAGACCAATGGGCTCACCGACAGAGATCAATCCTAGACCGACCACACATCAAGTGAGCACTTTACTGTCCTAACAGAGATGTAAACCTCATCAATGATAAATTGAACTTCAGATTCATTGGTAAGAAATAATGTGTATATAAATAAAATTCAAATCTGTACAACCAATGACAATGGAAAGACACTTACTACAATAATAGCCTCTCTATATAAAGTCCCATTACACTGGCAAAATGCATCTTTTAATCACTATAGTACTTACATTGCTTGGCAGTGATCTAATTTGAGCAACCAGCCTAAGTGGCATAGTGGTTAAGCCATCGGTCTTAAGACTGGCAGGTACCAGGTTCGCCTCCTGATATGGACTCCTACCCACAGTGAGTTTAATGACACACTGACTTCTCGCTAAGCACTAATCCTCTGTTCTGAACAACTAGCTCAGTTAGGTGAGGTGTGTACTTAGGACAGGGTAATTGAACCGTAGTCGGATATAAGTACAAAAATAAGTATTTAATCGAAATGAAAATTTAAACAACAAACCTCTTTGTACTGTGAATAAACAACAACCGGTCTAGACAGGGCCATGAATTCCAGTAGATTCATCACTATTGGTGTAGGATGGTACTTGCTGGCAACAATCAAACTGAAAATATGGATCTTTCATGTAGACATTGATACCAATTTAGCTATTTATATTGTTTGCTTTTCACATTTCACAGTAAATGTGTTGTAACAGCACTATAGATTAACTTCATATCACATTTTAAATATGCAATATTCATTTTAGTATCATCTGTTATATGCTATAACATTTTGAAACAGGACTACAAAAAAAATATTAGTCTTTTTTCTTGTATCTATTATTTCTAATTTCACTTTCCCTTATACTTGTAAAAATGCAATTGTAAACTAAGCATTAAATAATAAAATAACTGTACATGTAGAAGAGTGTCTTACCAGTCAATATTTCTCTCCAATAAAATAGATTTGGCTGCCTCCAGCTGTTGAGATTTCTGTTGCTGTTCTTTTTGTTTTTCTTCCTACATGTACCAAACAAATCCATGTTAATTGGATGATACACAAAAAAATATATATTAATAAACAACTTGCTGCAGCAATGGACCTTTACAACAAATATTTCTTATTTTCATAAAATATTATATAAAGTATTATACCAGACATGACTTCTGACAATAATATATAATGGCATGTATCTTTTTCAGTAGCTCTAATAATGTTCAAATATATTATGCTGAATAGACAAAGCAAGAAATGTACAAAATATACTGTTACTAAATGGGAACAGACTAAAAGAAAATATAGCTAAAAAATTTATTTTGTTTAACAACACCACTAGAACACATTGATTTATTAATCATCGGCTACTGGATGTCAAACATTTTTAGTTAGGAAACCCATTACATTTTTCATTAGTAGCAAGTGATATTTTGTATGAGTCATCTAACAGACAGAATAACACATACCATGGCCTTTAATATAATAGTCGTGATGCACTGACTGGAATGAGAAATAGCCCAATGGGAATCCCAGGCCAACTCAAAATCAAGCAAGTGCTTTACCACTGGGCTATGTTCCACCCACAAAAGAAAGTATAGACTTGTATATATATAACTTTGAACACTGATGCATGATTGGTTCTGTTAATATGTACAAAACTGTAGTTGTATAATTCATATGAGGGAAAACATATATTATAAGCATTAACTAGTTGTATGTTTGTTTGTTTGTTTGTTTGTTTAACGACGCACTCAACACATTATAATGACGGGTATATCGGCGTCGGACATATGGTTATGTCGAGAAAAAAACCCTAGTGGTTAGCTGACGGGGATCGATCCTAGACCGACCGCGCATCAGGCGGGTAACTAGTTGTAATACAGTCAAACTTTGTTGTCATGATTTAAAAGATATGAAACCAACATGATCAATGAATGAATTGAATGAATGAATGTTTAACGACACCCCAGCACGAAAAATACATCGGCTATTGGGTGTCAAACTATGGTAATGAAAATAAATAAGGTGATGATCACCATCAATAGAAAAATCTAAGGTGAGGTTACAGCACGCGCAAGGGCCAACATGATCAAGATACTGGTAGTTGAAGAAAAACATAATAATTCTTGGTGAGAAGTCATTGAACAACTTCTCCTTGAGATAACCTAGGCTTTGAAATTACACAGAGGTTGAGATACAGTTTGACTGTACATGTATTTTAGAAACTAAATGTCGCCATGTCTAATCTTACTTCTGATTTCTGTGGTTTCTTCCTGCCTTTCATTTCTGTACAAATATCTGATTGTATACTCAAATCTTCCGTCTCTTTTTTAACAGATTCCTCAAGTAACTTAGACTGATCACCCTTTGACTGACTGGCATTGTCATCATTGATGTCCATGGAACTGTCATTAGTTTCAACAGAAAGCTTTTCTCCTGTGTCCATATCCACAGTTTTCGTAATTGGTGCACCATTTGTGTTTGATGAAGGGTCACATAACTGTTCAACATTTAGTTTTGTAAGTGATGAATCATTTGGGTGAGATGACGTATCAGATGTTTGTTCAGCTACAGATGGTGTAGCCACTGCATCAGCTGTTGAGTCAGTTAATGGTTTGGAACTTGATTTGAGATCCATTAATTTGTTTAGAGGAAAACTAAATAAGGTGTCTTTGTATTCCTTTGGAAAATCAAAGTAATCCACAATATACCTGAAAATAAAAAACACAAAAAAATAATTAAAAAATGTCATGACCAGAAATCTAATTAAAACAAATCAATCTAAAGAATAACTAAATAAAACTACTACACATGGAGCCAATGTGAACAAAAAAGAAAACTTTATATCCATGAGGCAAAACAACAAAGCATTCTTCAATCTAATAACAAATTTGCTGAATTTGTATTGTCAAACAAAAACAATACAAGAAATATTACTGCCAGGATTAACTATATGAAAACAGCTTCCAACAATGAATGAATGTTTAAACAACAACAGTACTCATCGTTTGTTGGGTGTCAAACAAAGGTAAGTATTCAGAAAAGCTGAAATGGATGACTATTTTACCTATTGAGATCAGTCCCTGGATAGAGTTGAACAATCTTGCCACAGCCTGCAACAGTAATATAACAGAGATAACGTTTGGTTTTTTTGTGTTTGTTTTTTGTTTAACGACGCACTCAACACATTATAAGTACGGTTATATCAGCGTCGGACATATGGTTATGTCGAGAAAAAACCCCAGTGGTTAGCTGACGGGGATTGATCCTAGACCGACCGCGCATCAGGCGGGCACTGTACCACTGGGCTATGCTGCCCGCTAACAGAGATAACAAACATGAAATATATTAATTTAGTCAATCAATTAAGAACAGACTGTAAATGTTTGTATTATAAACCAATGATACTGCTTTAAACAATTTGAGACTTAACTGTAAAAGGGAAAACAGGGGAATATTTATTTTAACATTTGTCATGCCCATATTATTCAAACACTTGAACAGTTAATTAGTGCAAATTCGAAATATGAATGTTTAATCAATGCAAGTTCACAATCAATACTTCATAAATGGATTGCTAATGGTGTATGGGTATGTGACTAGTGGAACATTTATTAAATGTTAGATGCTATTGGATACATTTTGCAACATTGTAATCTACTTTCCTATCAGTTTCAGATAGGTGGGGCCATGACCTCCTCATCTCTTCACACCCAACCTGGTAGTTTTGACAACCCCTGAGGGTGAGATAAAATATAATTGAAGTGTGAAGTGAAAAGTTTCTGACCGCACCTCCCATTCTTTGCAGGATGGAGCCCACCACTAGACCTCGACACGAATCCACCACTGCCACATTAATTCCAGAGTGCACGTTTCCATACCACAAGATCTGAGACAGACTGTCCACTCGGAGATTACTGGAAAAAAACAAAGACTTTTCTAGCTGGCAAATATATTCACACAGACATTTAACTTAATTTAAATTGTAAATTGTAAATTGTAAATAAACACAAGTGGTAAATATAATTATCATATTCATAATATTCAAGAAACCGTGTAATAAATAAATATTAAAGCATACTGAAATCATATTCAAATTGGAGATTATTTTAGGTTCTACACATGCTTACATTTTGTAAAATGCCACAACTTTATTAGCATAAAATATGTCAGTATCACAGACTCTGCAGAATGGAGAAAACGTGGGAGTGTTTTCTCTTTTATAGATAATTATCAGTCCTCAAATGTTGACTCCAAACAGAGCCAAACAAAAGACGTCCAGACTACATTGCGAAGAGAAAAAGAAGGAAGTTACAGTCATGTGACCAGAACTAGAGAGCAGTAGTCAGTAGAAGAATTTAGGCCATCCCATTGGCTGTTGGGATGTTTGGACCAGACCACTTGCATGGGGAGGGGGGGGGAGTGCACTTGTTTGAGGACTGGTAATAATCCCAGTGTATACTGTTCAAGTATTTTTCTTTTTATATATACATCAATTAAGTCTTCTGATTTTTCAGGTGGCAATAGAAAAATATTAATGTGCAATTTTAGTTGTTAATCAGGAAACTTAAAAGGGGGTATTTTTGGTATACACAATCAAAATATATACGGTAATTAAAATGAATGACTTACCATATTTTATCAGGTGCTTTACTGTACAGCATCTCTGTCAGTAGTCTAGCAGTTGGCTTTAACACTGTCACTATAAACACATGCCTGAAATAGGTAACAAACAATTAGTATGGTATATATGTTTTTATAAAAAGTTTACCATAAGTAATATGTGTAATGATATGAAAGAGTTTTGGTTATTTACATGTTTAACTGCATGTATTCTCAGTCGATCAAGATATTTTGTGTAATCCATTATATTACTACTACATGTAACCTGAGAAAGTTTAGATGGAGTGTGGTGAGCCATACATTGGGCTTCCACTAACCAAGCTTATACACACCACCTCCATGATTATAACCATTTCTGTGTTCAGTAACAATTATATTTATGGATATGTTCTTTGTATGCAATATTTAGCAATATATATGTATGGTAGATCAATGGATTAAAAAAAAAAATCCTAACAAAATGCAGCATTGGAAGGATGTCAGCAGTGCTGATCAAAAGAGGCGAAGCGATCAGAAACTGTTAAAAAGGCCTTACATATTATATTATAAATTTGCTTAATTAATAAATAATAGTCTTCTCTAAAAATGTGATTATGAGGTAGTTCAAACAAAAACAAATATTAATGCTCTTTTCAGTATTCCAAAAATCAACTACTGCTGTCTACTAAACAAAGCATTTTTTTATTATTTTTTTTTATTTTTTTTGCTAATTAAAATATAAATCATAGTAAGAGTAAAATTCTAAATAAGACATGGGCCAAATTTACAAAGCTTGTGTAAAATTTATATTATATATATATAGAGAGAGAGAGAGAAAGAGAGAGTGACAGACAGACAACACTCCTATCATTAATGTTTAGGAAAACAGTCTATAAATTTGGCCTGCTTTATTTAACATGTCCTAAAATATATTAAACCCACATACATTTAGCTTAGGAGAAATATTCATTTAACAAAACACAAATACACTTACTTTTTCCTCTTCTTTTTCAAATATTTAGCTTGAGAAAACTCAGTTTTTGCTTTGAATGTATCGCTGTGTTCTACCAATTGTTGAATAATTTCCTGTCAGAATTAAAACATATAAGTTTAACAAGTTGCCCAACATGATATTAGAGCATACAGAAACATTACTAAATTAACAGCTATCAGATATCTAACATTGAGAAGTACACAATGCAACACAGACTGAGTAAACAGACATTTTTGTGGAATTAAATAACTCACTACTTTATTAGCATGCCTATCTCCAAAAGAGGTTCAGGCAGATGTTAACAAATTGACTTATAAAAAATTATACAACTCATTATTTTCCTTCTTCTCTTTGTTTTTTTAAATAAAAAAAACTAAAATGAATTAGTTTATTCTCCAACATGCACCGTGATGAACCACCAGAGGTTTAACTAGACACAAACACCATTAATCAACATGTAGATCTTCAAGTTAATGAAACAAGAAGTCAGTTTGATATCTTAATGTAGATTCTTCCTGCAAAGTTTGACAAGTGTTATTATTGTGTAAAAGTATAACTGTCCGATTGATTTTGAGTTCATACAGGTGAGATAAAAAGATATCCCTGAGAAATACCTGTCCTGTGACTCCTTTTTGCTTCATTGATTCAATATCCTGCTGTGTCAACTTCTGATTGGAATCATCTGCCTTGAGCTCTCGGTTGTCTTTCCCACTGCAGCTCTCTAGGAATAAAAAGCAATCTTAGGTCTAAAACAGTAAAACTATTAGCATATCGAAAGTTGTTTTTCTGTACAGTACATTCTAGGCATATTTACTTAAAGCAATGATAGAACCTGTGTCTGCACTTAACTTTTTGTTTGAGTTGCCATCTGGGCAAGTGGTGACAACACTTTTACTTGCCTGGTTCTATTTTCACTTGCCCGAATAATATCTTCTAAAAAAACTAAACAATATTGCAACAGATTATAACAGAAAACACAATTTTTATTTTTAAATCGGTCGCCAGGCGGACAACCTTACTGTGGGTTTTCAGTCGCCCGTCGTCGTTTTCAGTCGCCAGGGGCGATCGGGTGACCGTTAAGTTCGAACCCTGTAGAACTAGAGAATAAATGCAAACGTATACATTCTGACACTCTTCTTTGATATTTATTTTAAAATCGTTTCACCAGCACTAAATATTCACACATGCATTGCTATTATACTTGCATGTACATATACATGCAAATTTTAATTAAAAACTCATGTTGGTTATAATGGAAAACCACTCACAATCAACCAAAAACAGTTAATTTGTAACAATGACACATCATTTCAAATAATACATGTATAATAGTTTTGGGTTTACCTTTCAATATTGGGTATTTTTTTTGTCTTTCCTCATGAAGTCTTAAATTTACATACATGTTCGTATATATGTATGGTGTACATGTATGTAATTGCAAACTGGCTTCTTGTAGGCATATCATATACTCATGTACCATGCTAGAGATTAGTCAGATATTTAAACAATTACCTTCAACCTCTTTACCAGTCTCTTCAGTAACTGGTGGGTTAGCCTTGACCAACTGTCCATCTTTCAGTTCAAATGTTGTTCCAAACGGATGCCCAATTATTCCATCAAGCATGAACTTAAATTTGTCAAGAAATAGCTGTCTGTAAATGAAATAAAATATACTATTAAACTTAGTCGATACATCTGTTATCAAACTGATTTGGGCTATGTAATATTTCTACACAGATGTGAGTTAATACAGAAATTACCTGAAAATATTGAAATGTGGCCTCCAGGGATAGATTGCTGCCTAATTTCATTTATTTAATGATGTCACCAGAGCACTGATTAGTTCATTACTGGCTACTGGATGCAAAACATTAAATTGATAATTAATTCTGATCGAGTCTTCAGAGGAAGCTCTCTACATGTTTCAAAAGCAGCAAGTCATCTTTGTAACATATCAGTGAATCACTTACACTTCACCTATGCTTTACTTATACAGCAGTTTCTGTAAAATATCAGTGAATCACTTATACTTCACCTATGCTTTACTTATACAGCAGTTTCTGTAAAATATCAGTGAATCACTTATACTTCACCTATGCTTTACTTATACAGCAGTTTCGGTAAAATATCAGTGAATCACTTATACTTCACCTATGCTTTACTTATACAGCAGTTTCGGTAAAATATCAGTGAATCACTTATACTTCACTCATAGTAGGGTTTTTTTTAAGTATCAGTGAATCACTTATACTTAACTTATATTTCACTTATACAGCATTTTTTTTAAATATCAGTGAATCACTTACACTTCACTTATAGTGGGGTTTTAAAAATATCAGTGAATCACTTGTACTTCACCATATACAGCAATGTTTGTAAATATCAGTTTAAAATCACTTATACTTCACTTATAAGTCTCTTATATATATATATCTAACACTACGGTTAAATATAAGCGAATGACTTATACTTCACTTATATATATATATTGTATCAGTGATACCTCATTTGCATACAAAATCCTAATCGTTTACTTGTAATTTGTTTATACTTGAAAAGTATTAACGACTTATACTTCACTTATAAGTCATTTCGGTAAGGGTGTTTTGATTTATTAATCATTAGACATATAGTCTTAGAGGGAAACCCACTAATCTGTTCCAGTTAGTAGCAAGGGATCTTTTATATGCACCATCCCACAGGCGGGATAGCACATACACATGTAGTCATAACCACAGGATTTGTTATACCAGTTGTGGTGCACTGGCTGGAATGAGAAATAGCCCAATGGGCCCACTGATGGGGATCAATCCCCAAATGCCAATGCATCAGGTGTGTACCTTACCACTACACAGAAATACAAAATATTGCAAGTTTGAGTTTTCAACAATTACGGTACACAAAGTTCTAATAATATTTGATGACTTTTATGATGTGATTCATGACTGGAAAAAAGCTGTACAATTCCACAGAATTAAATGTCTCATTTATAACTATAAAACTGTTGGTGCACAGTGTTGAACAAGTTTCAATGATCAAGCCATTAAAGTTTGTGAGAACTGATCTAAACACGAAACTTTAATGTTAAACTATAACGCATAAGCTGATGTCAGTGCCATAGAAAAGCAATATCATACCTATAATCTCACTTTTTATTTTGTAAATTGTAAAAGTGAGACAAGGACTATTATTCGATATAACACTTATTTTCTGAATGGCCTTTAGCTCTGTTAGAAGAAGGATGCAATACTGTGGTTGAGTGCTTGCTGGTGTGTAATGATGAGTTGCTGGCTAGACCCATTTGAGTGTTTTCCCATTCCAATCACTTTGTTCAATCAGTAATTAACTTTTATTTGCATATAATTCCAATCTGTAAATACTACTTTGTTATAAATGTTTGAATTGGTCCAGAGCATATCACATGACAAAAACAATGACATTCATGAATTTCAAATTCGGCAGTGCTTAAAACACTAAATCTATTGATTCAGTTGCCTTCTTTATTATTTAAAATTAATAAAATAACTGTGTAATGTTGATTCAGTAAATGTTAATGTTTATTGAAAACACATGCAGACATATTAAAAAGGTTTCACGTTAATTTCCTTAAGAAAGAGTTCATTGTTATTTGATAGTATTTTTTATATATATGTTATATGTGTACTTATAAAGTTGGAATTGTAAACATTTTACGTAAGTATGAACCACAGAACCACTTCACATACTCATGCAGACATCAAAATAAGCAATGTTTCTGGTAACCCTTGTATAGGTTACCACAAAATACAAACCCGGTAGCCAATAGGTTACGACACATAAGTTGACATTTCATCATTATTAATGTAAAATCCCTGAATTCATGCTACTATTCTCACTGTACTGATAGCAGGGCTTGAAAGTAACGACGGCATTGACAACAATTGTCATCATTAAGATATAAATTGCAGTAGGTCAGGAGCATCACCGACAGCATTTTTGTGTCATCAGTAAAACTCCTTAATGAAGGCAAAATGTGTACATTATCTGCCGGTGTATAAAACTTGAACATTTGAAATACATGTATGTGTGCATACATCAATATAATTTTTCAGTTATATTTATTTGCTGCAAAAAGACACTTTATAACAAAAATGCCACTGGCAGTGGAACATTTCACATATGACAATTTTGTTTTGTTTTAATTGTTGTAGGATATAAACTCTAAAGTTTGAATCAAGCCCTGTGATAGTGTATATACACATGTATGTGTATCCAAATAACACACAACTGATCAAACTAGGTGATGTAGTTTAGCTTATAAAAAATGTTGGAGAATGAATTACCATTTGCATTCTCAACTTATTTCTATGCTTGTTAATGGGTTATGTAAGAACAGCTTTGTGTTACACTGTTCATACAGTTCTGTGTTTCATACCTTCATGCATGAACATAAAAAATTATCAAGTTCAATTCTTGAGTAAACCTCCATAAAAATGTATAGATCCATGTCTCAACTAGTTGTCCTTCCTGCAAATTTATCACTCCTTATAAGGAATCCATAACGTTTTTCCCCCAAGGCAGTTTGCCCCCAGTTTGACCTGTTCGCCCAAAGTCGATTTGCCCCCAACTATTTGTCAGTTCGCCACAAACTTTCAGTCAGTCCACTCCCAACATCTAATTATTTGTTACTTTTAAACAGTTATTGTATTGTTTCTTTAGATACATGTTAAAGTGTGTGTGTGTTTTTTCTTAGCGTGATTTGCTCATCCAGTCATTCATCATACCTAAGCCAGCAGTATATTACTATTAGTAGATTACCACCTCTTTGAATACAACTGAAAAAGGCTGTTTACCATTCAGGTATGAAAAACCTGCGACTTGGCACACCTGACTGAAAATTAAGCATTGTTGACATTCATAATAAGTCTGTTTATTCTGGATTCTTATGAAAGTAAAATACCACGTGATCTGAAAATGTATGTCAAAGTTTGATGACTGTCGAACCACACATCTGAAAAAGCACATGATAGTGCACAAAATCACCTAAAAATTAATAGGGTAGGGTTGCACTAGAAGAAGCTTAGCACACACAGTCACTGTAGCCCGAATACTAGTATTAGTAATTAATATGTGGATTTTTTTTTAATCAATTAACTCGAAAATGATCGATGTAAAGGTATTTGACATCAAGCATAGGATTGTTGTGGTATTAGAGCTGAAATCTTTAACAACTTTTTGGTTGAGGGATAGGAAACCAATTGAGTGGATACGGTCCGGTGACTTTTCTATGTCTCAGTCTGCACAAGTCCAATCTCATAATCGTAGACCAGACTGGAAAGAGCGGGCAACATTTTTAACGTCACTGGTGTTCTTAGCAGTATGCCTGACAGTGCTCGAGAAGCACTGTTGTCGTTAGTGCTTAAGAATGAGTAAATAACGAGGACGTTGTTTTAATTAGTGGGGGGAGAATGTAACCATGTGGGTTTTCTTTTAATGATTATAGTATGCACAAAACACATGCACCTAAACCTTTGGCTAGGAGCTGTAGGGACATGCATTTACCCTTTTTTAGATCTGACCTCTGACCAGGGATAGTGACGATCAACCAATAGACTGGCCAGCTGTGTTTGACCCAGTTGGTGGCTTTTCACTGTCACTCACCTGACATTCCTCGTTATAACACGAACTGCACAGGCCACGCACATTAAATCTTTTAAAAGTACATTGGGATAATTGGTGAGTTATATTTCTACTTTTCTAATTCACTTTACTATTTTACTAACTAATAAAGTACAGTTTATAAATTACAAATAAGGTTTAAATAAATAACTACTTCAATTAACATTTACTTTGATAGCGTGGCACTTAAGCTGAAACAATAATGGATATACCTATAGCCAAACTATACTTAAATTAGTCGTTATTATTGTTTTAGAAATGTATGTGAATAGTGTGTATGTGTGTATATTAAATTAGAATAGTATTCGTTTTATTTTACTTGTTTCTTGTAGACGTTTTGACGATTGAGGTTACCACCCTAAAGCCCACAGCTAAAGGTAATGGTATTTCAATGTGTAGGTAAACTGTATCACCTATGAATATAATGCTTTGTGTATCTTACTTTTATTTTATTATATTATATATTGCCATATGTGTACTTGTTGGTTGTAAATAAGGATTTAAGATTACCGGTGATTGATTAATGTTCAGTCGTTTAACGTACAGTAATTTTGTATTTTGTATTGTGATTATATTTGATGTTTACTGTAGCGATGTTAAATATTGCTCAGTGTATGGTTCTTTCTTTTGTTTAATAAGCGATTTGCTTTTATCTGTAGATAATAACTAGACTGCAGAGTGTATTTATATATATTTTAATGTGTTTTAATATGGTGTTTTAGAACTGTTTATGTATACCGGGTAGTTGTGAATGTATTTTAATAATGTTATTTTTGCTTATAGGCTTTATTGTTATACATCGGTATATACACCCATTTTCTCTGGATTAAAGAACCCTATTCAACAATCTTCACCGAGTCGACTTGTCTTTTCGGGGAAGTAACATCAGCAATTGCCCAAAAAATACATAGCTTGGTCTCTGACTGTAATGAGAGCATATTTATGTCCAAATGCTGATAATGACAGTAGCTATTATATGTTGTAATATATGTCTTCTAGCAAGTCTAATATGTATGGTAACGTCGCCTAACGATGAAAATAAGTCATGGCGAACTCGCCCGGGTGAGATCAACACAGGGCGAGATCGCCAGGCTCCCTATGGTCTAGCTCTCTTACACTCACACTGTTACACTTACAAGTTACAGTCACTGAGACAGAGTACTCGGGCTAGGTGAACTGGTACCTTTATAAGAGTGAACTGACATCCTATTTTGGGGCGAACAGACCTGGTACCCCGTATAATTATTATAAGTTACAAAATAAAAATCATGAACCCGGCCCTAAAATTTAGGCTAAAGAAAAACAAAATTGTCAAAAAGGCCCCTATTAATTTAATTAAATAATTAACTTATTTGTTGACTACAGACTAGTTTTTATTGAAGAAAAAAAAACAAATATATGTACGCAATTAGCTATGACCTTTTTAGTTTTACTTGAAAAATCTGTAGCTTTTTATCTCTACGTAAAATGACTTGGTCATTTTCTTTAATCATAATATCTCCCGGAACAGACATTCTGTTTCTAATCTGCACGTGTGTATTGTTTACCGGTGTCGTATTAAATACGGCGTGCGGCAAATATGG
>JAECMU010084074.1:0-12411 GCA_016106625.1 Dracogyra subfuscus
AACCTAGTTTTGCACGTAACATTAAATCTACGACTAAACCACGATTCGTATTACTATTATAGTTCAACAAAGATAGTTGGAAGAACATGTATATCAGTTTCTTTTGTCTTTTAAAATACTCCAACTTCCGCAGTGATGTAATTTTCTGTGTGAAATAGACGCCAAAGACATCTAAACGCACGACCGGTATGACTTCTAGTAGCAGGCGTAAACATTTTTTCTTTTTGTGTTTTCTCTTATAATCTGTTGCAGTATTGTTGGGGTTTTTTAGAAAATATTATTCGCGAAAGTAAAAATAGATCCGGGCAAGTGAAAGTGCTGTCACCACTTGCCCGGATGGCAACCAAAAAAAAAAAGTTAAGTGCAGACACTGAATGCCAGAGGACACGAGCTACCATTATTGAAACCAAATCTCTGTATAATACCGAGTCAAATGGGTGGTTGGCAAAATGGTGGTTGGAAAATAAATAACACTATCTTGGATCTGCCGTTTTGTTTGAACACCGTTGAGATTATGGTTAGATTTAAGTACATACACTCAAATAGTGTTCCACCCAGCCCACCACAACTGGTCAAAGAAAGAAATGTTTTATTTAACAACGCACTCAACACATTTTATTTACGGTTATATGGCATCAGACATATGGTTAAGGACCACGCAGATATTGAGAAAGGAAACCTGTTGTCACGACTTCATGGGCTACCTTTTCCGATTAGCAGCAAGGGATCTTTTATTTGCACTTCACACAGGCAGGATAACACAAACCAAGGCCTTTGTTGAACCAGTTATGGATCACTGGTCGGTGCAAGTGGTTTACACCTACCCACTGAGCCTTGATGAGCACTCACTTAGGGTTTGGAGTTTGTATCTGGATTACAAAACCCATGCCTTGACTGGGATCTGAACCCAGTACCTACCAGCCTATTGACCGATGGCCTAACCACGACACCTACAAGGCCAGTCAAAAGCTGTGGTATGTGCTTTCCTGTCTGTGGGAAAATCATATAAAAGATCCCTTGCTGCATTATGTAGCGGGTTTCCTCTGATGACTAACTACTCAGAATGACCAAATGTTTGTAGGTTTTCTCGGATGACTACATGTCATCATTACCAAATGTTTGACATCCAATAATCTGTGATTAATTAATCAATGTGCTCTAGTGGTGTCGTTAAACAACAAAAGAAAACCTGTAACTTTTATATATCATTTGTATGAAATATCTGCATTCTGATATAGCATTTTGAAGAATTTTAAAGAACATTGTCAATGTAATATGCTATTATTAAAGAAAGCATAACCACAGACTCAGTCTTTAAAAACATTTTGTCTTAGGGTGAGACTTTTCATAAATATTTATTTTATTGTTATTTTTGTTTACCTTGCTGTAATTTTCTTTAATAATAGTTATCAAAAATATGTTGAGCAATAAAGAACATCTCTTTTCGAAAGAGAATATGAAAGGAATATTTTGAATTTTTACATTGAAAGAACTAACCAAGAGGTACTTAATGAGTAGTTTCCCTTTTCCCACAAACTAATCATTGTACACATAAGACCAGCCTTGGACATAAGGATGGTAGGTACACGGTTCACACCCCAGAACCGGCTTAGTGGGTACATGTAAGACCACTACATCTTCTTCTTTCTCACTAACCACTAACAACTAACAACTAACCCACTGTAATTTTTGTGTGTTTTTGTTTGTTTTTTGTTTAACGACGCACTCAACACATTATAACTATGGTTATATCGGCGTCGGACATATGGTTATGTCGAGAAAAACCCCAGTGGTTAGCTGACCCACTGTAATGGACAGACAGTCCAGATAGCTGAGGTGTGTGCCCAGGACAGCGTGCTTGAATCTAAATTGGATATAAGCTTGAAATGTTGAAATGAATGAATGTACACAGTGTAGATAGCACTATACCAAATAACATCTGGTTGGGTCAAAGTTAAAATTGCACCCAACTTTTCATAGTGCAGTTAATACTGCCATTCCAGCCATTGGTGATTAATAATATTATGACAGTGTTTGCTGTCATTACTACTGTTTCAAGTAGCCATGTGCTTAAAACATGTATTTTGTTATCTGTAAAACTAATTTTGTACGGAGTTAGAGGTGTTGTGCAAATTAGGGGTGTTTGGGTCATAGTTGGGATTTTTGAGCCTTTATTTAGACAACTCACAATACAGCAGAATGCGTACAACTACTTGTTGTATCATCCAGTAGTAGCCAAACACCCAGAAACTCCAGAAAAATTAAATTTGTTTTGTTTAACGACACCACTAGAGCACACTGATTTATTAATCAGTGACTATTATTGGATGTCTAACATTTGGTAATTTTGACATAATTTTAGAGAAACAATCTGCAAAACAATTTCACTAGTAGCTTGGGATCTTTTATATGCACCATCCCAAAGACAGGATAGCACATACCACGGCCTTTGGTATACCAGTCGTGCAGTGGCTGGAACGAAAGAAAAAACAATCAGTTGAATGGATTCCACCAAAGTGGTTTGATCCTGTGACTCATTGTACCTCAGGTGAGCAGTCAACCAACTTAGGTAAATGTCACCCCAAATATACCCGTGAATTCACTAATTTTTACTGGCCTCGGTGGCATCGTGGTTAGGCCATCGGTCTACAGGCTGGTAAGTACTGGGTTCGGATCCCAGCTAGTTGAGGCAAGGGATTTTGAATTCAGATACCGACTCTAAAGCCTGGGTGAGTGCTCCGCAAGGCTCAATGGGTAGGTGTAAACCACTTGCACCGACCAGTGATCCATAACTGGTTCATCAAAGGCCATGGTTTGTGCTATCCTGCCTGTGGGAAGCGCAGATAAAACATCCCTTGCTGCCAATCGGAAAGAGTAGCGCATGAAGTGGTGACAGCAGGTTTCCTCTCAAAATCTGTGTGGTCCTTAACCATATGTCTGATGCCATATAACCGTAAATAAAATGTGTTGAGTGCATCGTTAAATAAAACATTTCTTTCTTTCACTAATTTTTTGTATGACATTAGGATGTAGCTTAGTGATAGAGATGTGCAATAGGTTGCGGGATCGATTGTCTTTGAAGATTTGGGTTTTCCCACATCACAACAATCAAACGTCATAGTATGTACTGTTCTGTCTATAGCCTATATGGTAACAGCAGGTTACACCCCTCTCTCTCTGTCTCTCTCTGTCTCTGTCTCTCTCTCTGTCTCTGTCTCTCTCTCTGTCTCTCTCTCTGTCTCTCTCTCTCTCTCTGTCTCCGTCTCTCTCTCTCTCTTTCTGTCTCTCTATCTCTATCTGTCTCTCTCTCTCTTGCTCTCTGTTTCTCTGTCTGTCTGTCTGTCTGTCTTTTCTGTCTGTCTATTTGTATGTGTGTGTCTCTCTCTCCCTCCCTTACCCTCCCACCCTCGCTCTCTTTCTCTCTCTCTCTCTCTCTCTCTCTCTCTCTCTCTCTCTCTCTCTCTCTCTCTCTCTCTCTCTCTCTCTCTCTCGCAAATAAATGAATGATAGATGGATTTTATGAATGGATGGTCAAATGGATGGATGGATAGATAGGTGGATGGATGGATGGATGGATGGGAGGGTTGATGAGTGTGTCGTTAAATAAAACATTTCTTTCTTTCTTTCAATAATTTTTTGTATGACATTAGAGGTATTGTAGCAACAATGGGTGTTCGAGTCATAGTTGGTATTTCTGAGTGTTTATTTAGACCACACAATACAACATTGTTCACCTCAACTACAAGGTATCATCCAGTACTAAGGACACACCAAAATGCCTATGGTAAAAAGATCTGAAAGTGTTTTATTTAACGATGCACTCAACTCATTTTATTTACGGTTATATGGCATCAGGCATATGATTAAGCACCATATGGATATTGAGAGAGGAAACCTGCTGTAGCCACTTCATGGGCTACTCTTTTCGATAGCAGCAATGCATCTTTTATATGCAGCATCCCATAGACAGGATAACACATACCACAGCCTTTGATATACCAGTCATGGAGCACTGGTTGGAACGAGAAATAACCCAATGGGCCCACCGACAGGGATCAATCCTAGACTGACCACACATCAAATGAATGCTTTACCACAGGGCTACGTCCCACCCCCTAAAAAACATCTGATTCTATAGAAAATGAGCCATAACAAATGTTCCTTCTGTTCAAATAGGAGTTGTAGTATTCATATATTTATGGGTTATAATTTGGTTGATGTAATGTATATTGTATTTTTACTGG
Organism: Dracogyra subfuscus; assembly: GCA_016106625.1. Classification (NCBI taxonomy): domain Eukaryota; kingdom Metazoa; phylum Mollusca; class Gastropoda; order Neomphalida; family Peltospiridae; genus Dracogyra; species Dracogyra subfuscus. Next base: position 4,245 of record JAECMU010084074.1, read on the forward strand.
TATACTTTAGTATTGTCACCTATGTGGTTTCATCTGGTGTAGAACAACCAGTATCAGTAGGTAGGGGTAGGATGTAGCTTAGTGATAGAGATGTGCAATAGGTTGCGGAATTGATTGTCTTTGAGGATTTGGGTTTTCCCACATCCCAACAATCAAACGTCATAGTATGTACTGTTCTGTCTATAGGATCAAAGTAGCCTGTATGATAACAGCAGGTTACACCCCATCTGTCTCTGTCTCTGTCTCTGTCTGTCTCTTTGTGTCTCCGTCTCTCTCTGTCTTTGTCTCCATCTCTGTCTCTGTCTCTCTCTTTGTGTCTCCGTATCACTCTCTCTCTCTCTGTCTCTGTCTGTCTCTTTGTGTCTCCGTCTCTCTCTCTCTGTGTATCTGTCTCTCTCTCTGTCTCTTTCTTTCTCTCTGTCTCTATCTCTATCTCTCTCTGTCTCTTTCTCTCTATCTGTTTCTCTCTTGCTCTCTCTATCTCTGTCTCTCTCTTTCTGTCTCTCTCTCTCCTCTCTCTCTCTCTCTCTCTCTCTCTCTCTCTCTCTCAGATAAATAATGGATGGATGGATGGATGGATGGTTGGTTGGATGGATGGATGGATGGATGGATGGATGGATGGATGGATGGATGGATGGATGGATGGATGGATGGATGGATGGATGGATGGATGGGAGGGTTCATGAGTAGAATGAATAGATGGATGGACAGATGGATGTTTAAATTAATTAGTGATGTCATAGTAAATAAATGAAAGGATGAATGATTGGTCTGGGTGGGGGCTAGACCAGAGGTTCAAACCCCATACACAGCAGCTTTGTAACCGATGGCTACATCACCTAGGCGACACTTCCTTTCCTTTACAAACCCAACTAAAAGTGCACTGGTAACTTGTAAGTAACCTTTCTGTCTGCATTATTACTTAATCATTCACTGTGGCCAGACTCTATCACTATGGCAACTATAGAGATATACTTTCACCCAGTCTGGAAATCTTCCCACAAATGAAATTAAAACATTATGGGGACATTTTATCCATCCATGTAACACGCTATGCATGCGCAATTTACTAGCATGTAATTTTCCAGGCAGAAAATATGTAAATAATTCATGGATCTTGCCAAAGAGAATACCCGTCGGTTATGTCATCAAACAGGGAATTATGTAGTGGGACTTGTAATGGTTGAAATCTAATATTTTAATGACATGGGAAAATGCTTTACTCTTCTTGTGTTCCTGGGGTAAAGACAATGCTGGAAACTCATGCAGGTAATTGCAGGGCGGAGAAGGTCGAATTTGCATCATCATACAAAGGAGGTTTAAATAGAATCTAAAGAGGTGTCGCTACGTTTAATATCCAGCGTATGACACAACACTACTACTTATAAAGCACTGTACTATCGGGTTAACAACTAATTATATATTATTTGTCTGGTTTGGTTATGGCTGTGGTTTTTGTGGCAATTTAATACCAATGATGTACTGTTTGTTACAAAGATGGCAGTTCGTTATTTGTATGGTTCGGTTGTTAAGTGTTGTTCTTAGGAATTTAATACTTTGTATTGTTATGTACTTTTTGTTGTTTAATTATTTCTAATTAAGGTGGCTGGGTTGTTGTTTTTTTGTGTAAGGATTTAGTGAATAAATGATATGGTTATTTTTATATTCTAGTTTTATTTTACAAGCTGCTGCTGTAAACTTTCTGAATGTTTCTTTAAAAACAAAACAATAAATCATTTTTAAAAAACCACAAAATACACACATTCATTTCAAAATATTTTTCTGACAATGCTGATATTTGTGACATTAAAACCAGCAGTATTAATTTACTAGTTGTGTATCATTGGGGAAAAAATTGTTTTTACAAGCTCCTGCTGTAAACTTTTCAAATGTTGCTTTAAAAACAAAACAATAAATATATTTTTGTTTAAACCATAAAACTCAAACATGCACACACACATTTTAAAATAGTTTTGACAACACTGATATTTGTGACAAAAAAACCCAGCAGAATTAATTAACTGATAGTGTGTCATTAGGAAAAACTTGTGTTACAAGCTCCTGTTGTAAATGTTGCTTTAAAAACAAAACAGTAAATAAATGTTTTAAAACACACAAAACCCACACACTGATTTAATAATATTTTTGACAATGCTGATATTTGTGACATTAAAACCAGCAGTATTAATTTACTAGTAGTGTATTATTGGGAAAAAAACTTGCTTTTACAAGCTCCTGCTGTAAACTTTTCGAATGTTGCTTTAAAAGCAAAACAATAATAAAACATTTTAAACCCATAAAACCCAAATACACACACACACACACACGTTTAAAAATAGTTTTAACAATGCTGATATGTATGACAATAAAACCAGCAGTATTAATTTAGCAATAGTTTGTCATTGGGGGAAACTTGTTTTACAAGATTCTGCTGTAAACATTCTGAATGTTGCAATAAATAAAAAAATTTAAACCCACAAAACATACACACATTTAAAAATATTTTTGACAATGCTGATTTGTGTGACGTCACTGGATGCTGTACAGTTATAAATGATAGAAAGATAATATTTGGTATACAAACAGGACAAACAATACTTAATCATTTAATTTTAATAACAAAACAATATATATATAATACTCGTGTAGCAAACATCTCACTATCGTTTCCTCGTCTACTAGCCATGGTAAAGGATTATTACATGACAGAAAAAATAATATCACAAATAAATTTGCAAGGGGACGACCATATAAAAAAAATTGGTTCCTATTTGTCGCGGTATTAGAAGCCAGTGAATAAATATTCTTCTTATCTGTTTTCATTTGATTAAGGTTGATTTAATCAACTGGTTTTAATGCATCTATAATCATATATGTTTATGCAAATATAGAAGTCGTGGAAATAGAAGATCTGCGGTGAAATAGCCCATGTATTCTAGTACATGTTATACCTCCCTGAAACATCAGCTGTACATACCTTTTTACCTTCCTTTTTTTTCAAATACTCTTTTGTATTTAATTATGTGCTGTGTTTAGTGTATTGTTCTTTGTTCTTGTACTTTGTAATTTATGTTTTATAAACTGTACCTTTGCCAGTAAAAAAGAAAAATAAAGAATTAAAAAAAAAAAACCCAGCAGTATTAATTTAATGATAGTGTGTCTTTAGAAAAAACTTGTATTACATGCTCCTGCTGTAAAAACTTTCCAAATGTTGCTTTAAAAACAAAACAATAAAAAAATGTTTTTAAAACCCATAAAACTCAAACATACACACACACACACACATTTTATAATTTTTTGACAATGCTGATATGTGTAACAATAAAACCAGCAGTATATTAATTTAATGATAGTCTATCATTGGTAAAAACGTGTTTTACAAGCTGCTGACCCCCCTCCTGACCCCCTACTTTTAAAATTCATTTCATCTTATTTTCTTGCTTGTAGCTAATACTGTTTTGTATTTAATTACGTGCTGTGTGTTTAGTGTATTGTTCTTTGTTCTTGTACTTTGTAATTTATGTTTTATAAACTACCTTTGCCAGTAAAAAAGAAAAATAAAGAATTAAAAAAAACAAAAACCAGCAGTATTAATTTAATGATAGTGTGTCATTAGAAAAAAACTTGTGTTACAAGCTCCTGCTGTAAAAACTTTCCAAATGTTGCTTTAAAAACAAAACAATAAAAAAATATTTTTAAAACCCATAAAACTCAAACATACACATACACACACACACATTTTATAATATTTTTGACAATGCTGATATGTGTGACAATAAAACCAACAGTATTAATTTAATGATAGTCTATCATTGGTAAAAACTTGTTTTACAAGCTGCTGACCCCCCTCCTGACCCCCTACTTTTAAAATTCATTTCAACTTATTTTCATGCTTATAGCTAATTCTAATTCAACACATTTGTAAGAACGAATCTGATTGGATCTCCACTGAAAATTTCAGGTGGTAAAATCACCAATATACCGGTCAAAAAATTTCTGGCAGAGATACGTCATAGGTTCAGCAAAGAACAGGGTTGTTTTGTAATGGCATCATAAAGACAATTTCTGTAGCGTTCATATTACGTACAGACGTCGTTAAATATTGCATTTCATTATTTCATTCATTTTCAGTTCAACTGTTTTTTCGTGCTTATATCCAATTAAGGTTCAAGCACGCTATCCTGGGCACACACAGCTGCCTTACACCTACCCATTGAGCCCTTAAGAACTTACTGTGAGTTAGAGCCTGGAACGGGCTGCGTACCCTGTACCTACCAGCCTGTAGTTCCGATGGCTTAATCACTGCACCACCGAGGCCGGGGCCATTATTTCTAGAAGAGCCCCACATATATGTATCTCCATCCTGTTTCATAGTAAACAGTAAATAATTGCTAGCGTTGTTGTATTAAATACATTTACAGTTAACTAATTTCTTGTTTGTATGTGCAGTGAGTAATCATGGAATTAACATCGCTATAAATGGATTTTTCATAATTTGCAATTGTATACGCATGCCCTACCCAACTCACCCTCATAGGGTTTTGATTTATTAAGGAATGCAGTGACAGAATCGGCAAATAACAGACTTTATCATTTGGTCCAAAATGGAATGCTTGGAAACTCACAAAAATGCAAATTGTAATGATAGGGATTGTCATCAAGATAATAACACAGCCTTTGTGCGGCTGGAATTATCTCCCATTAACCAGATTTTATCTTCATTAGCTGAAGAGTGTGTTTTGGGGTAGTTAGACATTACTAAGAATTGTTCGTATTTTAGTGTCTTAACTACACAGAAATTTGCAACTTGCCTTGGTGGTATAGTGGTCAAGCCATTGGCCGTAAGGGTGAGATTCTGCTCAGTGGGTTGAGCATTCGCCTGAGGTGTTTGCATTCCAGTATTAAACCATCTTGGTGAATCCATTCAATGGATTAGTTTTTTTCTTCTTGTTCCAACCAGTGTACCACAACTGGTCAAAGGCTGTGGTATGTGCTTTCCTGTTTGTGGGAAAGTGCAAATGAAAGATCAGCTCAGTGGGTTGAGCATTCGCCTGAGGTGCTTGCGTTCCAGTATCAAACCATCTTGGTGAATCCATTCAATGGATTGGGTTTTCTCTTGTTCCAACCACTGCACCACAACACTGACTGGTCAAAGGCTGTGGTATGTGCTGTCCTGTTTGTGGGAAAGAGCAAATGAAAGATCCCTTGCTGCATCATGAAAAATGTGACAGGTTTCCTTTAATAACTACATGTCATAATTACCAAATGTTTGACATCCAGTAGCCGATGATTAATGAATTAATGTGCTCTAGTGGTGTCGCTAAACAAAACAAAGGTTTCATTTGAAGAGTGGCGGGATGTAACTCAGTGGCAGAGTGCTTGCCTGATGCACAGTCGATCTAGGATCGATTTCCGTCGGTAGACCCATTTGGTTATTTCTCGTTCTAGCCATTGCTCCACAACTGGTGTAACAAAGGCAGTGGTATGTACTATCCTGTCTGTGGGATGATGCATATAAAAGATCCCTTGCTGCTAATCAAAAAGAGTAGTCCATGAAGTGGCAACAGCAGGTTTCTTCTCTCATATCTGTGTAGTCCTTAATCATATATCCGAAAAAAATATCAATTGAATCAACCAAAGTGGTTCGATCCTGCAGCACAAGCACAAGTCAGAATTTTGTCTCTATTTTTATAGTACATTTTCGTCTTCCACACCACACTCAGTTCCTGCATAGTAATAAATTAAGAAAGAAAGAAAGATTTTATAATTTTATTTAACGACGCACTCAAGTGACTGAGCTAAATCCCACTCCTTGAGGGGGTTGGGGGAGGGGAGAAGCACAAGTCAGAATTTTGTCTCTATTTTTATAGTACATTTTCGTCTTCCACACCACACTCAGTTCCTGCATAGTAATAAATTAAGAAAGAAAAAAAGAAATGTATTATTTAGGGACACACTCAACACATTTTATTTACGGTTATATGGTGTTAAGGACCACACAGATATTGAGAGAGGAAACCCACTGTCGCCACTTCATGGGCTACTCTTTCCGATTAGCAGCAAGGGATCTTTTATATGCACCATCCTACAGACAGGATAGCACATACCACGACCTTTGATATACGAGTCGTGGTGCACTGGCTGTGACGAGAAATAACCCAATGGGCCCACCGACAGGGATTGATCCCAGACCGACCGCACGTCCTCTAGTAATAAATTAAGTATTTTAACTATGACTACAAGCTCCCAAGTACAGCCAGTGAACGTTCTGCTAATGTTCGTGAACTATTTGATTGGTTCCCAGCATAATAGGAGAAGTGTTTCTGCTCTGTCTGGCTGAACTCATCCAAAGTTGCTTTCATCGCAGTCCTGCAAGAGATTGCGCAAGAAACCTTTTCCATATTTGTCTTTCCACTGGGGACTAATTGTTTCAATTTCCTCCAGACAGTCTTCAAGGTTGCCACATACCAAATCATTTCCCATTTGTAATAATGTAAGTTTTGTAATAAAACAAATATACGAAACAAAAGAAATATTGGTATACTGACCCTCTCCCCCAATATAAGTGCATGCATGCTAAATTAACACCTGTCTATGTTAATAACTGGTATATAAAAGGCCGTGGTATGTGCTATCATGTCTGTGGAATGGTGCATATAAAAGATCCCTTGCTGCTAATGCAAAAATATAGCAGGATTCCTCTCTAAGACTATTACTGATGCCATATAACTGTAAATAAAATGTGTTGAGTGTGTCGTTAAATAAAACATTTTCTTCCTTCTCTATAACCATATTTCTCCCATCCCTGGCCATGCAAGACAGGCGTATTCCATGACATCAGTCCATGCGGAATAAATCGATATTGCATGACCACGTGACTTCTGTTGTTTGCGCTGATATTAACATTGGGTAACATCACGTAAACGGCAAAATAACGCAAGAAATACTTTTTATATTTCATAAAAACAAGGCAACCTAGCTGGTGTCATAATGAAATTATACTATCATTTTAGGTTTATACTTTTAGTATAAACCATTTTTGGGTACAATCTTTTCAATGGTTATGATTATTTTATTGTAAGATAATTTTTTATTTTTTTTTAGGTTTTTCACGTTTTCCCAAAATGCTTGTTTTTCATCTACTGGATGGGAGAAAAATAATCCTCCATTATGTATCCAAGTGGGACAGGGCTATTCCACCCTCGGGTACATAATATGATGTCAGGAACTCGGCAAGCCTCGTCCCTGACAACAAATTATGTACCCTCGGGTTGAATAGCCCTGTCCCACATGGACACATATGAAGGATTCTTTTAGTCTGGCACCATATAACCGTAAATAAAATTTGTTGAGTGCGTCGTTAAATAAAACATTTATTTATTTATTTTCTTCCTTCTCTAGGACTATATGTCAAAATTACATGTGGTCATGAGAGGAAGCCCGCTAAACTTTTTTCCTAAGTCCTAAGTCCTAAGATTTTTACGTACACATTCAGAACAAGCTGTTGTAGCGTACGCCTGTCGCAGTCGCAGGGACCGGCCTTGGCAGCAGTGGATCTTTTATATGCACCTTCCCACAGGCAGAATTGTACATACCACAGACTTTGATTTACCAATCTTGGTGCACTGGCTGGAATGAGAAATAACCCAATGGACCCACCAACGGGGATCGATCCCAAATCGCATTATCAGGAGAGCGTTTTTACCACTGGACTACGTCCCACCCTACCTTCTCCATGACTATACTAGCAGTTTTGAAACACAGCTCATCACCATGTCCAGTCTGTTATTGCCATCAGCTGTGGTGAGTTTCTATAATGCATATGTTGTCCCAATTCTTGACTTTGCTGCTACTGTTTGGGGACACTGTGCTAAGGAGCAAGTGGTTCAAATTCTAAAAATGCAAAAACGTGCAATGAGAATAATCTTAAACAAACCATTAATAACTCCATCTAAAGACATGTTCAGGGAACTAAATATTTTACCTTTCCCTGACAGAATAAAATACCACATCGGCATAATGGTATATAAAGCACTAAATGGCTTCTCCCCAGAATACACTAAATCTCTCCTTACCCCAATATCTGAAACCTGTAATTATAGCTTAAGATCGTCTAGCAAAAACAAACTTCAGTTACCAAGGCCTCATACTGAACTATATAAAAAAT
>JAECMU010084090.1:0-10664 GCA_016106625.1 Dracogyra subfuscus
CGACGCACTCAACACATTATAATTACAGCTATTTCGGCATCGGACATATGGTTATATCGAGAAAAAACCCAGTGGTTAGCTGACGGGGATCGATCCTAGACCGACCGCGCATCAGGCGGAAACTGTACCACTGGGCTATGCTGCCCGCTTGCAATGGATCCCTGCACATACAGGCATAGCAGGCAATGAAATTGCTGATCAGCTGGCAAAGGAGGGAAGCAAAAAAGATCAGCCCCTTTCACATCTATCATATAAAGAAACCAGAACTCTGATCCACAAAAAGCAAAAATCCACCTTCCTTGCTTTCATTGGCGGATACAATCCACATAAAGATCCTCTCAACCAACTGTCTCGCCACGAACAAACAACAATGTTTCGTCTGAGGACAGGTCACTGTGGACTTAAAGGATATCTAAAAAAGATTGGTATTCAGCCCTCGGCTCTCTGTGATTGTGGGAAAGATGATCAAACACCAAAACACTTCCTGCAGTCCTGTCCGCTCTACGGCAGAGAGAGGCAACACATCTGGCCTTTGAGTACTACAATAGATGCCAAGCTTTGGGGCTCTGCAAACGATCTACGCCTGACAACCCATTTTGCGACCCTTACAGGAAAAAGGATTTGACACAACCAATCGAAGCGTAGTGCTTATAAAAATACACACACACATACACATACACACACACACTCTCTCTCACTCTCTCTCTCTCTCTCTCTCTCTCTCTCTCTCTCTCTCTCTCTCTCTCTCTCTCTCTCTCTCTCTCTCTCCGATTAGCAGCAAGGGATCTTTTATTTGTGCTTCCCATAGACAGGATAGCACAAACCATGGCCTTTGTTGAACCAGTTATGGATCACTGGTCGATGCAAGTGGTTTACACCTACCCATTGAGCCTTGCGGAGCACTCACTCAGGGTTTGGAGTCGGTATCTGGATTAAAAATCCCATGCCTCGACTGGGATCGGAACCCAGTACCTACCAGCCTATAGACCGATGACCTAACCACGACGCCACCGAGGCTGGGTTAGTGAAAGAGGAGTCCGTGTAGTGGTCCTACACCTACCCGCTGAAACTTGTCATGGATGGGAGCAGGAACTGGGATGACCTAAGGTCTCACTACACAGATCACTTCTGGGTGAGAGTTTATTCATCACGGTCCACTATAGTTCCTAATTGTGACACATGTTATGGTTCACATGTTCACTTCTAGGAAATAGTGCAGAATTAAAACAATATGTATGTTTAATGGTAAGCCTTCTGGCTGTATTTTGCCCATGTTATTTTGTAATATTGTACATCGACCATTCGGGACATGGGTATATAGCGCAAGTGACAGCCGGAGTGAATCGGTTAATGGATCACCTGTTCGGACCGGTAGTACAACCAGATGCGGACATATAGCAAAAAACTGAGACGGAATTGTTCTCAATTTTGGAGTGAAAATAAATGCTTATGTAATGTAAGTTCACAATGGTGTATGCTGTTAGTTCCAACGAGAACCGTTCTATTAGCAATCTTCGTTTGAATGTGGTCAATTTAACATGGATTTCAATGGAAGATGACATCTGTGTAATGAGACCTAACCACGACACACTAGCAAAGGCCGGTGTTGTCCGATTGTGTAAATTGGTATTTTAGAGTTACGTACCTTGTTGAAATGTTTGGTCGTCTGGGAGCACCCGTCATCAGCGAACTGCGTCTCGTGCAGCAGACACTCGCCATCTTGTTTGGAGTAGCTGAAGGCCTCGCACTGGGCAGACGACAGGCACAGGACGCTACAGCTGCCGATAGACGACGCGTTCATCGTTCTGAAAACGGGTGGAATCGTACACGGGTCCTTTCTAGAAAACATTGACATCATAGACGACGACGCCCCTTTGAGACAGAAGAGCAGACTCGTCAGCATGATTGCCAGTGACGTCATCGTTGTCGTCTTTCTTGAAAGAGTTCTGAAGATAAAACTTTGATTCAGAATTTGTAACTGTCCGTCAGTCTACAGAACAAATTATTATTGTTTAACAATATTATAGTATACACTGTCTTCACATACACACACACACACACACACACACACACACACACACATATATATACACACACACTAATGTGCGCGCTACAAAAAAAAAGTAAACGAAAGAAAATTTCACCAAGCTTCCATAAACTTGCCATAACAACCATGTAACGTTGTGGTATGTGCTGTCCTGTCTGTCCCACTTTATTTTACAGATCGCATTGAATTAGAATAACTGACCCTTCGAGTCGAAATAACCAATTCTTTGCTAGCTATTTCGAAAATAATCAAAAAGTACATTTACCTCCACCTGTTTCCGAAATATTCTGAAAACCAGAGAAATTTTATTCCATACACAATCCAGATAACCTGACGCCAAACTAAAAATCTGACCAGGCAAAAACTAAAAATCCTGCTCAATTAATAGTTAGAAAACACAGGGACAAAATCATAAAGAGACTATATTGTTATTCTTTCTGTCGTCTAGCAACCATGAAACAAACACACAGACACTACGTGAAGACGTCAGAAAGACAACGCAGATGTATCTGGTGATATACTACAATTGTTCATGCTGCATTCATTGATGCCAACAAACAGCTATTTGAGCATGCTCACAAATACATTAAGCAGACACAGCGATTTGACTCAAACATTTTATCTCGTGGTGTGGAATTATATATTTGTCTGTTGTTACTTTTTACTATTTTATTGTTATTACTTAACAGTTGGACTGTGTGAGATGATAAAATATTAATAATGAATACCGTTAAACCATCGGTTACTTCTATTTCGTTTTGTTTTCCAATTCGGGGTTGGTTTCTTTTTTTCTTTCTTTTTTTTTAGTTTATTCAATCGTTTTTCACAAACGTGTACTTTTATTCATAGATTGATTGACTGATTTATTAAAAATTGCAATGGCCTTTGTTATATATTTTAATTTTTGTTATTAGGAGAAGGGCTCTAAGTTGGATACCGTGTGTCTGAGAGAGAGGGAGAGAGAGAGAGAGAGAGAGAGAGAGAGAGAGAGAGAGAGAGAGAGAGAGAGAGAGAGAGAGAGAGAGAGAGAGAGAATATATTAGGAATATTAATTGTATTAGTTTTTTGTAAACTATATAAGCAGCTTTAATTCCAGTCAGTCATTACGCAATATTCAAATGATGTAAGAATATGTGACGCGGTGCCTTTTTGACATCATTATGGATATTCTTACATAAAAATGAACTAGTGCTTAAAGGTTTTTGTTTTTTGGGTTTCTTTAGAACGCTGGATGGATTTCACTGTAAACGTACTATTGAAATGTTTTTATTTGATGATTAATATATACGTCAATTATAGTGTCAACTTAGTTCGTTACTTAAATGTCAATAAATGTAGTGACGTAACCTCGATTAATTTACATCGAATTTCCAAAGGTATCAAATTCTGAAAGTATGTGAACTGAAAAATACATATAAGTTGATTACACTGGATATAATACATACTATATGATATATATATATTCTGCCAAAAAAGAAACGCATAGGTGAGTGGAAAAGAAAAGAGTGTTTTTTAACAATCTTCCGGAATTACCATGTTTGTTAATTTTCCTGGAATGGGACAGCATACCCAAATGCACCCTAAAACAAATGTAACGCACAATTGCAGGAAATCGGTGTGACATTTTCAGATTTTGATGAATGCTCGTAAAACTCGGGGAAAAGATTGGGGTATTGATGGGTATTTAAAGCTGTAATGCTCGCAATGATGTCTCATTTCCATTTCGACGCAGACGAGCACCATTTCACGTCTCTGGGGCAGGTACCAGCAGTTCCAATCAGCGGAAAGTTCCAATTAGCGGAAGGCCAGCCCAGAAGTGGAAGACCTCGCATAACAACTGCAGCACAAGATCACTACATCCGGATTCTGCACTTGCGTCACCGAACTGCCACAGCAACAACACTTCTTGACGAATATCTGGTTTGATAAAGGTATTTGTACAAACCATTCGGAACAGACTTCGAGAAGCAAGAATACCGTATATTGACCCTGTCCTGCGATGTCAACATCGACATATGCATGTTCGTTGGTGCATGAATGTACAGAGGTGGAACTTGGGACACTGGCAGCAATTTTGTACGTGTTACCAACAACTGTGTCGACCAAGTTCACAGATTCGGTGAGGGAGTGTCATGATGTGGGGAGCAATCTGACAGGTGTACGCTACCGGAATGAAATTATTCGCCGTCACATGCTTCCCATTTTAGATCGATAGAGAGAGAACACTTTCAGCAGGACATTGCCAGGCCGCAATATAGCGGCATACGCCACGTGTAACAATGAATTTCCTACAGAATAAGTACATTAATGTGCTGCCATGGCCATTAAGATCGCCTGATCTCAACCCCATTGAACATCTATGGGACGAACAGGACAGACGTATACGCCAGCGTGACTCGGAGCCTCAGACGCTTCCGAAACTGTCATATGCACTGCAGGACGAATGGGTTAGGATTCCACGTACCCGGATTCAGAGACTCATTCAGTCTATGCCAAGGAGATGTCGCGTAGTGATTGCCGTTGCTGTGGCCACACAAGGTACTGATTTCAGCATCCTCGTGCGACGTTGTTTGGTGACGAAAACAACTCCACTCCTGTTAGTTCATAGCAAGAACATTTTCACATTCTGTGATACGATCATAAATAAAGAAAATATGCCACTTTGTATTAAAGAGATAATTTCATGAATACACACCCACACACCCACACACACACACAGAGAGAGAGAGAGAGAGCGAGAGAGCGAGAGAGAGAGAGAGAGAGAGATGGGGGGGGGATTATTACCATGTTTTCGGCATCGTCATATATTATATATTATATACTGGGTGATATTAATTTTCATAGAAAATAAAGTTACTGAAAGGATGCATCCTTGAGGAACACCAATTTCCCACTCGTACCTTTAATATTCAGTTTTTAACCAAATTTGAAATAAACTCTGGATATCGAACACTTAGGCCCGTGCAATGGAGGTCTTTTAAAATCCCATACTTCCACGTGGTATCGTAACCTTTCTCCAAATCAAAAAGGACTAACACTAAGTGTTGATTATGGATGAAATATTCCCAGCAAAACGTTTCAAATGTAAGAAGATGATCGACCGTGTATCATCTGGATATGAATCCGTATTGCGCGTTATTAAAGAGACATTCCTCAGTTTTCTGCAATTTTTTAAATGTTATCGACTAACAGAGACTTTTTAACGATTGTAATTACATATTAAATATATTTTGCTGCATAACATATCAGTGGCTATATATTAAAATTGTTTCTGATAATTCTAATATTTGTACTAGGTTAAATTTCATTTTATTTCCTAAAATGTTTGTTTTTTCGTACGTACGAAATTATTTGAAGAAAAATGCCAGAAACATATTGAATATAGAGACACTGATATACTAAACAAGAAAATATATTTAATAGTTAAGTTTAATCATATAAATATTTTATTAGTTAGACACATCTTAGGACGTTGCAACCTCAGGAATGTCCATTCAAGGGATTTGTGCTACTTGTGCGGCGGGGTTGCGCCCTACGGCCTTGCGATTTCCGGAAAAAAACAACGACGTTTAAAGGGACATTCCTGAGTTTGCTGCAATATTTTAAGATGTTATCGACTAATAAAATATTTTACAATTAAATTTACATATTAAATATATTTTCTTGTTTAGAATATTAGTGGCTCTATATTAAACGTGTTTTAATCGTTCTAATATTTGTACTAAGTTAATTTTAATTTTATTTCTTAAAAAAATATTTGTTCGTACGTACGAAATTAAATGAAGACGAAATACAGTTTGGGCTTCTTATAAATATTAAGAGGACCAGAAACACATTAAATATAGAGATATTGAAGACGAAATGCAGTTTGGGCTTCTTATAAATATTAAGACGACCAGAAGCACATTAAATATACAGATATTCTTATTCTAAACAAGAAAATATATATAATACGTAAGTTTAATCGTAGAAATATTTTATTAGTCGGAAATATCTTACAATGCAACAAACTCAGGAATGTCCCTTTAAGATACCAGACAAGTCTACTGGTCGATCCATGGTTTTTACAGATCATTTGCATTGAGGCATTTCAGTAAAACGCCAATATGAAATACTAATTTAACACATACACACACGTACAGACACACATCCATCGATTCTACTCATTGGCAACAGTCAATCTGAATATGTGATGTTCTAATATTATTCAGAGATCGTGAAACATTAATTAGGAGGCGTACATATAAAGGTTTATACTCGAATGTCCAGCTAACATAACGTTATGAGATACCTGATATGGGATATGACAATAAAGCAAATAATATATGGAAATTGGAACTGGTCGATATGATGTTTTATACAGAAAACAAAGTCTATACTTATGTATATTTACTGGTATACGTGTGAAATATAGTAAACACGGGCACTTAAACAGATTGATACAATCGTCTATGGTAATATAAATTTCTAGTAAGTGAATACGATATCAAGTCATATACAATAGGGAAATGTGCCGCTACAGTGTTTTATTACACTACAAATACAGGAGAGGGGATAGGGCTTTCGGATGGATCCCGCCGATTAGAAACATTTTAGGAGGGAGACAACATGTATACAGATTGTGGTAATAATAAAACGCACTCAACACATTTCATTCACGGTTATGTGGTGTTGAACATATGGTTAAGGACCACACAGATATTGGGAGAGGAAACCCGCTGTCGCCACTTTTTCGATTAGCAGCAAAGGATGTTTCATATTCCCCATCCCACGGACAGGACAACACATACCACGGCCTTTGATATACCAGTCGTGGTGCACTAACTGGGGCAAGAAATGGCTCCCAGACCGACCGCGCATCAAGTTAACGCTACCACTGGGCTACGTCCCGCCCCGCATTGCTACGAGCGCTAATCACAAATTGTGTTACAAATCGCTTTTAGAAATCGCGTGTGTATTTACAAGATGAGGAAATAAACACTTTTATTAAAAGTGTATTTGTTGCAGGCACATGGATTAAATTTATCACCGTTCGGTTTTATAATTTCAAAAGTTAAGTATCCATCGGTCAGTACCATTCCTAAATTTCTATGAAAGTACTGGTCAGCTTGACCAATGAGATTACAGTTACAGCTGTACGTAGTGAGCCATCACACCAAACATCGAACAAGAAAGAAATACTTGTGGAGAAACACCCACCCAACTCCCCTTTTACCTAAATCATAAAAACAAAGCATGCTATGTAGTTTTATTGTATTACACACACACACACACACACACACACACACACACACACACACACACACATACATACATATATATATATATATATGCATACAATAAAACAAAGCATGCTATGTAGTTTTATTGTATTACATATACAGTCCAACCTGTGTATGGCGGCCACTCGTGGGACATGCCAACAGTGGCCGCCATAGAGAGGTGGCCGCCGTATGCAGGTCATATATAAGTCCGAATTTTAAAAAACAATTACACGTGTGTTGCAATAGAACTATTAAGGAGCCATATACATGTGCAAAAACGTAATTACAGACAAAAAAGTATCATCTATATGAAATGTTATTAAGTGAAAAAGACTAGTACATAGCACAGTTAATCCAGATTAAAAACACTTGTTAATTAACGAACACAGGCAAGCACCCCTCCAGAACAGAACAGAACAGAACTTTATTACACTCAGGCCGCTATTCAGCGGCATATGAGGTACATTTGACAAGTATTTGATAGTGACAAGATGGAGTTTACAGGAGATATTATATATATACCAGTTCAAAAATAATTATAATAATACAAAATCAAATACATTACTTCTAAAAATAATAATAATAATAAGCTGTATACCCTCCCTCTCTCTCTCTCTCTCTCTCTCTCTCTCTCTCTCTCTCTCTCTCTCTCTCTCTCTCTCTCTCTCATATGCGAAGATGGTGGCTCGTAGTCAGAATAAGACAGTGTGGGCATGGGTGGCAATTATGTTTAAGGTCTACCGAATTTATCCGTAATTTCTTTTAGAAAACTTATTTTGTCATTTGTCATTAGTTGTTTAAATCTGAGCATACTGGGTTTGTTATAATAATACGGTTTTAACAATTGTTTGCGGGAGTTATCAAAGAAAGAGCAAATAAGTAAATAGTGGAATTCGTCTCCGATATCATTTTTGTTACATAGTGAACATATTCTGCTTTCTACTGGGGTGTTGTTCCATCGTCCTGTCTCGATTGGTAAATAATGGTTGGATGTTCTAAATTTAAGTAAAATAGTCCAGGATATTTGTGGTAATTTTATTATATATTTTTCTAATGTTAGATATTCTTTAAAGGTGGTGTACATTTTACCCCTTGATGATGAAGCTATGTCACTATTCCATTGCTGTACTGATCATTTTGTCTTAGTTTAACTTGGTGGATGAGTATCGGTATGGATTTAAAGTTTTGTGATATCCAAATGTTGGTCATGCCTAGCTGGTTAAATATATTTTCAACGTGTTTTATCCATTTATAATTATATCCAGTTATGTTAGAGTCGTGCTACATTAGTTTATACAATAAGAACGATATTTGTGTTTGTTTGCCAGAAACAATTCGGGCCCAGATACTTATCATCCTTTGTTGGATAATTAATTTTAGTGGTCTTCTTCCAAGTTCACCGTATATCATGAATAGTGGGGTTCCTTTCTTTACTGGTAGGATGTGTTTTATAAATGTAATATGCAAAGCTTCAATAATATCAATATTTTCATGGCCCCATACTTCACATCCATATAAAAGAATCGGGACAACCATGGAATCAAATACTTTTAATGTGCATTCAACTGAAAAGTTATTGTCTTTAGATTTTGATAAGATGAAGTACATTGCTTTTGTCGCCTTTTGTGTTAGCAGTTTTTTGGTTATTGTAAACTTATTTAGTTTGGTAAAAGTTAACCCTAAATATTTATACTTTTTTACGTTTTCGAGTGTGTGATTTCCTAGTTTAATTACCTTCTTGTAGTCATTTGCATTTCCATTAAAAATTATTATTTTAGTTTTGTTTACGTTAACTTTAAGTTTCCATTTATTGCAATATTGTAAAAAAAAGGTATTAAGGGACTGTTGTAAATCGGATGCGTTTGTGGCGAGAAGTGCGGTATCGTCGGCATATAATATGCTTAGAAAACAAATAGCGGTATCCGAGAATATTTCTATATCCGTAAAGTAACTGCTGACCTTTGGGTTTGACACGGCGGTTGATCGTGCGAAAGCATGCTTGACCTAGGGTTGATTTGGCCGCGTCTAAAAATAGGTTTTTAACGTCTCGGTTGTGTTATTGACACGTGTTTGGATGTCAACAGACGGATTACTTAGGACTGCTAATATGTTGTTGAGTAAGTCTTGATTAATGTTATTTTTAAAATCAGTAGACGCTTCGGGTTTCCACTTATTTGGTTTATTTGTTGAGTATTTAGTACAACTTGGGATCACGTTATCACTACATGCAGCATGCTCGTTTATATTCAAGGTAAGTATTAAGCCGCAATGTACATCTGAGAGAAGTGGGTCAAACTCATACACTTGAAAATTATTAGCTATTTTAAATATATGATGGGTTCCTATAGCATAGTCGACCACAGTACTATCTTTACAGGTAACTTTTCCAATGTTTTGTCATCACCTAACCGACCGTTTATTATATATAGATTGTGTGATTTACACATATTTAGTAATTTAATACCATGCCCGTTGGATTTGCCTGTATCTTCGCTTGTTCTTTCTATGGGTACATTATATGATTCTAATTTGAATATGTCATTAAAGAAAGCTAGCATGTCATTTTCTATATTGTAAAATATGTTTGAATCTGTGTCAATTATAGTGTAATCTGGGAAACATTTACTTCTAGCATTAAAATCTCCTAACAGTAGAAGTGGGCTCTGTTGTTGTTTGTATTTGGTAAGTTCATTATCAATTATATCAAAAGTATCTTCTTTAAAATATGGGGATCCAATTGGGGGATGTATACAACACCTATCGTAAGTTTTTCGCAAAGGCCGGTCATATTTGGGGTAATGTTGAACCAAGACACATATTCTGAATTATTTGTAACATTAAAGTCTATTTTAGATGTCAGTTCATTTTTTATACCAATAGCTATACCACCTGATGGGAATAGTCTTTTCCTTCTGTTATTGAGAGAAAATGTGTAGCCAGGTAATAATGTTGACATGCAGTCGGTTTGATCTGTTTTTGTTTCAGTGAGACAGAGAATGTCATACTTGGATACAAATTCTACAAATTCAGGTATTCTAAGTTTGCTTCTCAACCCACACACATTTAAACTGAGAAAGGTTAGTTGGGTATTTTCTGAATTTTTACAAGAGGTCTGAGGGTTGGAGTGGTTACATGCATTTACAGGCTCAGTTACTAATGTACAGTTTGTTCCAGAATGTTCATCTGAGGTACTCTGTTCTATTTGGCTACTTATATATTTAATATCAAAGGGTGTGGGTATATTTGAGGTAATGTTATCACCTGTAGTACTTTGGTGTGTCAAAATATTTACCGGATAATAGGGTTGTGGGTATAATTGACTATATGTATTACTGGGTACATCATTAGCCATG
>JAECMU010084092.1:0-10235 GCA_016106625.1 Dracogyra subfuscus
GAGAGAGAGAGTGAGTCAGTGGGCATGCGCTTCGGTTCCAAGAATCCGTCAGAATCGCCCTTTGTTCTATCGCGAACGATAGCGTTAGTTTATGACAAATATCATAATGCAGGAATTCCACTTTGAAACGTAATTAAATAGCTACCAATTTAAGCCTCATGTTGGATGTTTTAATTCAGGTTTGGATGTGTGGAGGAAGGATGGAATTTTTACCATGTTCCAGAGTTGGGCACATTTACCGATCAAGTCATCCGTACACCTTCCCAGGTACGATAATTAGTTTATTGTGTGTTGAGTGCCTCGCATGCATGTGTATTCCATTCTTATTACTGGCGAGTTTATAATGTTAATAAACGTTAAGTAAAGTTTGTATTGTTCATTTACGTCACAATATCACATTGATATAAACGTTAAGTAAAGTTTGTATTGTTCATTTACGTCACAATATCACATTGATATAAACGTTAAGTAAAGTTTGTATTGTTCATTTACGTCACAAGATCACATTGATTAGTTGGTCATCGGCTATTTGATATCAAACAATGGTTAAATAAACGCAATGTCACGATAGTCGGAGAAGTATGTTCAGAGCACCAGTTCAATAAAAAACGTACTAGGTGTGCCACCTAGAGGCGGTATCCCGTATCCCGTATATACTGTTCGCTATCGCTATTATGTCAAATCCGATTTACCGTACCAAGCAAATTTCAAAATACCGAAATTTCGGTATTGAAAAATATTTCCTGGAAAGCACTAATAATATATCTGACGAACGCAACATCGGTCAGTATAAATCAGACGAGATCCTTGTGTATGGTATTTAATTGTATTTAGATGAAATTAGCGGATGAGCCATAACACAGGCATGCATTAAAAGCCGAGTGGGCTATACCGAAAATAGCGCTCGATATTGGTATCGTGTCAATACTAGAGCTGGGCAGTATTCGGTATATACCTTTCGGCATCGGGTGTCGTGACAAAAATAAGTATTCCCGCCATTAAGTAAAACACTAACAAGGCTACCCTCTGCTAATATTGAAAGGTTATGGCAATCAAAACAGCATGGGAACACTGAACAGTCAATAGGTCCCTCTTTTATTTTTCGGCGGCCCGCTAAAAATGGCGGCTAATTTCCTTCATACAAACTGCGCACCCTTTCCCTTTGGAAATGGAAATAGTTTATTTAACGACGCACTCAACACATTTTATTTGCAGTTATATGGTTAAGAACCAGATATTGAGAGAGGAAACCCACCTCACGGGCTACTCTTTTTTTCGATTAACAGCAAGGGATCTTTTACATGCACCATCCCATAGACAGGGTCACACACAGCATGGCGTTTGATGTGTAAGTCGTGGTGCACTGGCTGGAACGAGAAATCCTAATCCTAATCCTAAGAATTTAACGTACACGTTCAGAGCAAGCTGTTGTAGCGTATGCCTATCGCAGTCGCAGGATAAACGAGAAAGCTTTCCTTTTGGCTTTAATACTACGGAACGTTCCAGATTCCATAACACCCAGGCCATAACCACCCTTTGCCTGTTACCCACCCCGGTCTGGCTGCTGGTGATCCCTTGCACTGCCAGTGCAGAAGGTCCCCCTCTCCATTCCACCCAATCGTTTTCGTGTCCTGGGCAGAGAAGCCGACTGGGGATGGCACCGGTGCCCAGAACAGGCGTGCGCTACAACAGCTTGTTCTGACACTCTGACCTGACCAGATCGGACCTGACCCGAGTAATCGTCTCCAAGACGTACCCCAGTGGTGAAGCGGTCGCTTGATGCGCGGTCGAACTTGCATCGATCCCCGTCGGTGAGCCCATTGGGGTATTTCTTGTTCCAGCCAGAGCATCACGACTGGCATATCAAATATCATGGTATGTGTTATCCTGTCTGTGGGATGGCGCGTATAAAATAACCCTTGCTTCTAATGGGAAAATGTAGTGAGTTTCCTCTCTAAGACTATATGTCAGAATTACCAAATGTTTGACATCCAATAGCCGATGATTAATAAATGAATTTGCTCTTGTTGTGTCGTTAAACAAATCAAACACCTCCAAGAAACGTCATCTAGCTCAGTTCTAGAGCCCTCACTTGAGGTGTGGTGGGTCCCAGGAGTGAACCTCTTTTAGTTTGGTGGATCCAGTTAGTTTCAGTGCTTCACAGCTGGTGTATCAGTGTTCGTATCCGTCGTATCCTACCGGCCTCGGCGGCGTCGTGGTTAGGCTATCGGTTTACAGGCTGGTGGGTACTGGGTTCGGATTTCAGTCGAGGCATTGGATTTTTAATCCAGATACCAACTCTAAACCCTGAGTGAGTGTACTTTAAGGCTTAGTGGGTAGGTGTAAACCACTTGTACCGACCAGTGATCCATAACTGGTTCAAAAAAGGCCATGGTTTATGCTATCCTGCAAATAAAAGATCCCTTTCTGCTAATTGACATAAGAGTAGCCCATGAAGTGGCGGTAGCGGCTTTCCTCTCAAAATCTGTGTGGTCTTTAACCATATGTCTGACGTCATATAACCGTAAATAAAATGTGTTGAGTGAGTCGTTAAATAAAACATTTCTTTCTTTCTTTCTTTCCGTCGTATTCTGTCTGTAGAAACTAGGATAAAAACAGAATGTATCGGTTGATATTCTGTTAATTAACCATTTGGCGGCAAAAGCTTTTCTCGTCTGCTATACAGACAATGTTACCCTAGAGGCTGCAACAACTATACATCAAAGTTCTGGAATAGGTTTTCCCTTTACAAAATGTACGGAAAGAATGAACGCAGGAAATGTTTTATTTAACGACGCACTCAGCACATTTTATTTATGGTTATACAGCGTCAGATACAAAATATAAGGGGCGGTGATTATTTTTCATTTGACTACGTCCTTGTGATAGGTAATTTCTGATAAATCCAGACATGCTAGGATTTGCAATAAATATTAACAGGTTCATCTTGTTTTTGGATCATCTAGGTAACAAGGACACTCACGGACTCAACTCTCGTAGAGTCGCCGAGGTGTGGATGGATGACTATAAGAGACTGTTTTACAGTAACCGTAAAGACTTAGTTGTGAGTTATTCTTTTCTGTGATAACGATGAAATAAATAGATTTTATCGACATACATGTATTATATTTGCAGTGCTAAATAATGCTATGCTGAGTTAAAGTTGCTGTAATATTGAGGATTGAAAGTTATATATACAAAATGTAGCTGAAAGCTGCAATCTCAAGTACATCGCACTTTTATTTTCTTTATATATCATTTCTGTGTCATATTTAAAGGCAGTTTACATCTTGTATCATCGTTGTTATCGCAGTGTGCCATGCACAGACAAGTTCGGAAATGTATGTCTGGAATTGCCCCCATTGTGCTGTTATCCAAACTCAGGAGATAAAATACTTCGTCAATAATATAATTTAATTTACGGTCGATATTAATTGCAAATGATACAACTATTGAACTGTTGACAATTTAAAAAAAGGACCGGACCTGTAATTTGTGCATAGACAGTTCATGATATCCGACATACAAGTAATTATTAAATGTGTATAGCAATATTAACATACGATAGGCAAAGGAAAGAAAATTATAAGGGTATGATTATCATTTAAGTAAATATACCTAGTGATTTCCCTAGAAATTTGGCACGGCATGGTAGACCAAACACTTTTGGGGCATTTTTACCATTTTGGGGGCATTGTTACCATTTTCGGGCAATTGTTTTTTTAAATTAAAAATACACAACAATTAATTGAAATAAACATTAATGTAATTTATGTGCTTGCTTTAATAAACAAATCTTAAAAGATATAAAAGGTATATTTTATTAATTAATAATACCTTTTTGGGTGTTTTATAAAGGCAATTTTAGAATTAATTAGTGAAAAAGTCTTGTTTAATCTCAGGGCAGCATGGTGCTGATTAAGGCAAGATGGCGTTAAGACTATTGAGGCATGGTGCTGCACCATGCTAAAACAAACTAGGGAAAAAACTAATATCTATAAATATTCTCTTACCAAGCTAAACCATAAAAACAGCCATGTTTTCCGAAGAATTATTTTCTTTTTTTCTTTTATTGTTTTAATATAATATTTGAAACATAAAATAAAATACTGATAAAGAATAATGGAGGTTGAGTTACAATAAATAATAGGCTAACGACGATATTGTTACACTACATTAGTTTTTCGATTTTTAGGACAAAGACTATGGTGACATTTCTGAGAGAAAAGCACTAAGAAAGAAACTCGGCTGTAAAGATTTTAAATGGTTTTTAGACAACGTGTATCCTGAGAAGTTTGTAGTGGATGAAAATGTCAAAGCCTGGGGAATGGTAAGCAGTTTGTAGTACTCTGTCTTCGTTTACTGGAGAGCTAGCATGGGCTTGCGAACAGTGACATATTAAAAGCAATGTACTTTTCAGTTTATCACTGATGTAGCGCTCAGTGTGTATTGTGAGTTAAAAATTGATGTTTTGCAACTATGTCTGATGCCTGATATAACGTTGATGACATCACACCAGACCCCAAGTTAACGAAGCGATCTTAGCGCTAAGATCACGTTCAGTACATTGTAGTTATACACCTAGTTTAAAAGCGCACGTGTCTGTTTATCCGGAGACGACCCTATAATACTATGTCTTGATTCTTTGTCTTCTATTTCCCAGTTCAGTTGTTTTAGGTTACATACCACCATTAATTACTCCATGCAGTTCAATACAGTTTCTGTCAGAATATATTCTGTGAAAATACAACATACCACGTGCAGAGTTGTTATGAGTTAATTAAATATTTTTGTTAACGACGCACTCAACACATTATAATTATGGTTATATCAGCGTCAGACATATGGTTATGTCGAGAAAACCCCCAGTGGTTAATTAAATACTACATATAGCAAGTCACTTCAAACCAATGGGTTATTCAAATACTACAAAGGACAACGTGTAATTATCAAAGAAATATTTCAAAGAGGCATATCAGAATTTTGAAGTATTTTGTTTATGTAGAAATAGGAAAGGTTTTATTTAACGATGCACTCAACACATTGTATTTACGGTTATATGGCATCGGAAATAATTATGGTTAAGCATCACACAGATATTGAGGGAGAAAACCCACTGTTGCCACTTCATGGGCTACTCTTTTCGATTAGCAGCCAAGGATGTTTTATATACACTATCCCAGGGCATAAAATTTGGCACGAACGATTTTGTCGTTCGTCTGTCGGTTATGCAAAACCAATATCGGCACGAACGACAGATCGTTCGTGCAGAAACTGTAATCGTTCGTCAGAAAATCCAAAAAGACGTATTTAGGCTAATATCACTATTTTGGGATGAAAAACAAAAATAAAAGAAAGGGCCTAGCATTGCAGGTATCAGAAAGATACATTGATATAATGTATTTGTTTGAAATAGACATCGCGGTCAATTACAAAGTCGGCACTGTCTTTTGAAGTCTCTAAAAAAACATTCAGATTTTTGTTTGGCGCTAACAAGCATACCAAAATAATTATATTTTAGAATTTTCGTTTGATTACCGTTGCACTTTAATCTTTTCAGTTGTATATGAACAACTGGAGAAAATCGTTCGTGCAAACACTAAAACCACACGAACGACAGATCGTTCGTCTGAAAAAGTCAAATTTTATGCCCTGCTATCCCATAGACAGGATATCACATACCACGGCCTTTGATATACCAGTCGTAGTGCACTGGCTAGAGCGAGAAATAGACCAATGGGCGCACTGACGGGGATCGATCCTAGACCTACCGCGCATCGAGCGAGTGCTTTACCACTGGGCTACGTACCGCCCCTTTATGTGGAATCATTTATTAAACCCGACTAAATTAAGCTGCTACAGCAAGTAACGACACGACAAATGGTGGTGTGCTGCCTTTAGACGGAACGAGTTTAACTCAGCCAGTAGAACCACTTTGGCAGATCCACTGTTTTTTCCCGTCCCAACTAGCGCCCACGACTGATATATCAAAGGTGTTAGTACATGCACGTGTTGTCCTGTCCTGTACATGCTATGAAAGATCCACTGGTGCTAATGTGAATATGTAGAAGGAATCCTCTGAAGACTGTTTAAAGGCTAATTGACATAGACACAGATGTTTGATAGCCAATAGTCGTTGATTAATAAATCAATGTGTTCTAGTGGTGTCGTTACACAAAACAAACTTCTTGTTCTTCTTTGTTAAATTTTGATTAATTAATTAATTCATGCATACATGCATGCATTCAACCATCCATTCATTGTGTAGTTTAATTAGATTAGACACTTAGTTATACTAATGGTGCAGCCAAGCTTTTAGAGAATACAAAATGTAGTGATATTAAAGAAAAGGAAAGGAAATATCACAGATGCATTTAGGCTAGTTTGTTCTTTCTAACTTGATCATTCCGATGCTAAGATTGGTCTGGCAGAGAATAGACACTGCCACTTCATAAGCTAAGAATATTTCATTTAGCATATTCTTGTATTTTTTTTATTTTTTTTATTTTTTTTTGTGGTTTGTTTAACGACGCTCTCAACACATTTTAATTACGGTTATATCGGCGTCGGACATATGGTTATGTCGAGAAAAACCCCAGTGGTTAGCTGACGGGGATCGATCCTAGACCGACCGCGCATCAGGCGGGCACTGTACCACTGGGCTATGCTGCCCGCTATATTCTTGTATTAGTCAGTATAGCAATACAATGCCATTTGTACCAAGTAGTAGAACATTGCTTTTGGCGGGGGTAGATGGAGGGCATCTGATGAACTCGTTGAGGGCTCTATCATCGAGCTACATTGCACCCCCATATTGTGCTGGTACGGTAAATCCCCTGCGCGTGTTGTAACCTCATCGTGATGCAGGGGTGTAACATTCTCTTTGAGAATGGGCAATAGTGCACAAATTGAAATTGTTAGTAAAAGTCCGTATGTATCTGTGACACTTGTATTTTTGCACAGTTCTTTACACTTTTTATTTAAATCTTGAAGTTTTATATTGATGTTGATCATCACCTTATTTATTTGCATTACCATAGGTTGACACCCAATAGCCGATGTATTTTTCGTGCTAAGGTGTTGTTAAACATTCATTCATTTATTTTGGTACGGTAAAGAAGCAATGCGTGAAAATCACGTACATCCGAAGTGTTTGTGATCATTCCATAACATGATTTTTTCTGATATTCGTATATAAAAAAACCCCAACCCCGCACGTTCTTCTGCGAATTAATTGTTATGGGTTTAGAGTATTTTAAGAGTATTTCTTAATTCTCCGATTTAACGTCACAGACTCTTCCTTCCCTCTGTTGTAACGTTATCCAGATGTGTTTGTAGGTTATAACCACATTTAATTTACTCTTCATTTTGACGGCTGAAACTAGGGTCTGCGACTTTAAAGTTGTTTAATCAAGGTCACAACTTAAGTCTTACTTTTAAAGTTGCTTATTCAAGGTCACAACTTAAGTCTTACTTTTAAAGTTGTTTATTCAAGGTCACGACATAAGTCTTTCTTTTAAAGTTGTTTAGTCAAGGTCACAACTTAAGTCTTACTTTTAAAGTTGTTATTCAAGGTCACGACTTAAGTCTTATTTTTAAGGTTGTGTGTTCAAGGACACGACTTAAGTCTTACTTTCAAAGTTGTTAATTCAAGGTCACGACTTAAGTCTTAAGTCATTTGCCTCAGCATGACAGCATGGTGATATTATGGTGTAACTTTCAGGTTCAGAATAGTGCCAGCAGCCTGTGTTTCGATTCTCTACACCGAGATGACAAGATAGAGTACGATGTCGGTTTGTACTATTGTCAGGGCGGAAACAGCATGAACCAGGTGAGTGTGATGGTGTATTAGTCGTAATTCTGTACACCACTGGGAAATGAAAGTAGAGCAATAGGTTGTTTAATAATACCTGTGCTTATAATACGTTTTTAGACCCTACAAATTGTATACCAGGCCAGGATATATATTTACATGTCGGCTGCTTGTTATCTAGTGTATGTTTGTTTCCGGATATAAACTGAGTGGAAACCCTCTGCCTCCACACTGGCTGGTCCTACTAAATAATGATTTAGTGTGACTTTCCAACAAACAGGAGAGTACATTCCATAACGTTTGATTTACCAGTCATGGTGGGACGGGCAAAACTGGTGGGTCCACAGAGGCTGATCAGTCCTATCCACAACACTCTGACGTCAGCGCTGTAGTAGAGCTACATGCGACACTGTGGGGATGTTGAGGTCATTGTTAATTGTATGAACAAAATCAAGCACACCCCTCACATTTAAGAAAATGGCCATGGCAAAGAGTAGGCACTTTTGTAAAGAGGAGTTTAATGTGACAGTAAATTGACATAGAAATTTAAATACTGCGAAGAATTAAAAATATGGCGGCAATTTACATGGCATTGTCGATTGCCGTGGTTAATTGCCTGAGTCGAAGCAGTGTAAAGAACAATTAATTATAATATGATTTCATTGTGGCATAAGCTATCTTCTACTAGTAGAATTCAAACTCTAGGGAAAATTGATCCCTATGCTTCAAGAACCCCAAGTCCACACGTAACACTACTGTCTGTCTCTTGGAGTAAGATACGCACTACGTGGATAAGTCAAACAAAATGTACCATATCGTGCATGTGGATTTTTAAACACTAGTACATTTTTGTGACTGAAAATAGATTTAGTTTGCTATACTCTGAGAGCGCATCCGGAATTTTACTTCAGAGTTGTTCTTTTGATTTGTTTTTGTTTGTTGTGTGGTAGGGGTTGTTTTGTTGTTGTTTTGGGTGGTGGTTGGTGGTAACTTATCTAATTCTGGACATCTGTTTCTGATAGAAACTGGTATTATGGGTAACAGTAAAAGAGGTGGGGGGATATTACGCACATTCATTTCAACTTATCCCCGTGCTTATATCCAATTAAGGTTCAATCACACACTTCTCATTTATTTGGATTGTCCGTCCAGGACAGTAGGTTAGTTGTTAATTATTAGTGGTTAGTAAGAGAGAAGAGGGTTTAGATGTCTTACACCTACCCATGGAGTCGCGAACCCAGTACCTGCCAGCCTTATGTTCGATGGTTTAGCCACGTAACCATCAAGGCATACCATACCATCGCATTATCACTGGTCTTGTTTTACCTTTTTCTTCGTTTTTCAGTCTGATTTTAGTTTTTACATTATAATAGTGGTATTGCCAAGTATCTAGTAAATGCCATCCTGGAAAATTAAAATAGTTATTACTATATGTAATTTGTTTAATTTTGTCCTTGTAGGTATTTTCTTACAGTACAAATGATGAATTACGTAGGGAGGAAGTGTGTCTGAATGCAGGAACTGAAAATGGCACTGTAGCCCGGATGTTGACCTGTGATAAAGATAAACCAACCATGAAGTGGAACTACAATAAGGTACCTGTATTCAGCTTACAGTTTCTCAACATAGCACTGTACATAAGAGGAATGAGCAATCAAATTTATTATCTTATTGTTCCTCAGCAAAACGTTAAATGTTTGTTTGGTTTAACGACACCATTAAAGCACACTGGATGTCAAACATTTAGTAATGTTGACATATAGCCTTAGAGGGCATTAGTAGCAAGGATTCTAGTTAATGCTAGTGCACCAAAACTGGTATATCAGAAGTCGTGGTATGTGCTGTCCTGTCTGTGAGATAGCACATATAAAAGATCCCTTGCTGCTAATAGAAAAAGCAGGTTTCCTCTCTAAGACTACGTGTCAAAATTACCAAATTATTGACATCCAATAGCCAGACAGGATCGCAAATACCATGACCTTTGATATGCCAATCGTGGTTCACTGGCTAGAAGGCGAAATAGCCCATTGGTGTTCTACAGCAAAGACGGTAAAGCTATTTATTTTTGCTGGCATCAAATACACAATCATGTATATTGTATTTGTACGTATTCGAATTCTTAGGAAGGGTTGTAATTATAAAGGTTTTCTCTGGAAGGGTTGTAATTATACCAACAAAAAGAAATCTACAGAGGACCCATATTCACAAAATATCGTAAACCTACTTTTACACGTAAACGTAAATCTACGACTGAAGAGCTATTCACGAAACAACGAAAACGTAAGTTACGTATAAAGTTGGACGTACACGTAAGTATAAAGAGTGCCTCCGGTTACAACTAACGCCAACATTCCTTCATACTGAAATGCGCACCTTTTCTCTTTGGCATAATTAATGCTCCATTCAAAATTCCATAGCCCCA
>JAECMU010084100.1:0-18621 GCA_016106625.1 Dracogyra subfuscus
AGCTCTGGTTTCTTGGGTGATGTAGGCACCATCACCATCACCATCACCACCACCACCACCACCACCACCACCACCACTATCATCATTTGAGTTGAGACATTTAATCACTAGCAATAAAATAAGAAACCAAAACTATTAATGAAATGAAGCTGATACCGGCAAAAGATGGTTAAAAGAATATTTTGATACAAAAGATTGCTGTTAAAAGACACTATATGTTGACCATTGTCTAGGACATTACATCCCTCTTACTAATCTTTAGGAGAACTCCCACATTCCGTTTCATTTATAATTATTTTCATGGCTCGCATTGTCTTTGGCTAATAAAATATTTTAATAGTCAAATTTTAATAATTTTCAAAAGAATAAAAAACAACTAAATATTTGTCAAAAAATTCCAGTGTTATCCTTGTCTGTTGTTGGTTAATTGTTTGTTAGAAAGAAATTGGTGCTGTGGCCTTACACCTACCCATTGAGTCATTAAACTCGTTCTGGGTGGGAGCCAGTACTAAGAGGTGAACCTTGCCAGCCTGTAAGGTTATTAAAAAGCAAAATCAGCTTTACGAAACTCTAATCTGGAAAATATTGCATGTTTATAAATTTTACAATTTGAGGTTTGACACAATGAGAAATGTATGTGTATATATATATATATATATATACATATACATATACATATACATATACATATACATATACATATACATATACATACATACATTTAGTATGCCGTATGAGACACATTTATAAGCCACTTTATATTATCAATGTTTGTCAGCCAGAGTTTATATTGTCAACATTTGTAAGCCACAGTTCATATCATCATCTGTAAGCCACAGTTCATATCATCAATGTTGGTAAGCCACAGTTCTTATCATCAACATTTGTAAGCCAGAGTTTACATCATCAACATTTGTAAGCCACAGTTCATATCATCAACATTTATAAGCCACAGTTCATATCATCAATGTTTGTAAGCCACAGTTTATATCATAATGTTTGTAAGCCGGAGTTTACATCATCAACAGTTGTAAGCCACAGTTCATATCATCAACATTTGTAAGCTACAGCTTATATCATCAACGTTTGTAAGCCACAGTTCATGTCGTCATCTGTAAGCCACAGTTTATATCATCGTTGGTAAGCCACAGTTTATATCATCAACTTTTGTAAGCCAGAGTATACATCATCAACAGTTGTAAGCCACAGTTCATATCATCAACATTTGTAAGCCACAGTTCATATTATCAATGTTTGTAAGCTACAGTTTATATCACAACGTTTGTAAGCCACAGTTTATATCATCAATGTTTGTACGCCACAGTTCATACATGTCATCACCTGTAAGCCACAGTTTATATCATCAACTTTTGTAAGCCACAGTTTGTATCATCAGTGTTTGTAAGCCATAGTTTATATCATCAACAGTTGTAAGCCACAGTTAATATCATCAACGTTTGTAAGCCACAGTTCATGTCGTCATCTGTAAGCCACAGTTTATATCATCGTTTGTAAGCCACAGTTTATATCATCGTTTGTAAGCCACAGTTTATATCATCAACATTTGTAAGCCACAGTTCATATCATCAACATTTGTAAGCTACAGTTCATATCATCAGTGTTTGTAAGCCACAGTTTATATCATAATGTTTGTAAGCCACAGTTTATATCATCAATGTTTATAAGCCACAGTTTGTATCATCAGTGTTTGTAAGCCAGTTTAAATCATCAACAATTTGAAGCCACAGTTCATATCATCAATGTTTGTAAGCCACAGTTCATATCATCATCTGTAATCCACAGTTAATATCATAAATGTCTGTAAGCCACAGTTTATATCATCAACGTTTGTAAGCCACAGTTTATATCATCAACATTTGTAAGCCAGTTTAAATCATCAACATTTGTAAGCCACAGTTTATATCATCAACGTTTGTAAGCCACAGTTTATATCATCAACGTTTGTAAGCCACAGTTTATATCATCAACATTTGTAAGCCACAGTTTAAATCATCAACATTTGTAAGCCACAGTTTATATCATCAACATTTATAAGCCACAGATCATATCATCATTACTATGGGCTGAACATAACTGTATTACAGGTGAAAAAAACTACTAGATGAAATGGTTCATGGTCGGCCATTTAACTATTAGTTAGTTGACTCCTTGCATATTTCTAGTTCTGTTTAATATCAGCGCTCACTCTGTGTATGGCTAAATTAGCCAAATATTTCATAAATTAACAACATTTTAATTAATAATTTTCAAAGAAATACTTGATATACATATCTAAGAATTGGCTGAATGAATTTTTTTTCCAGTGTGAGCCCTGAATATAGAAAACATTTGTAATGTACACACTGGATTTAAGCTGGTTGGTACTTGGGTGTGAACCTAGCATCTTCTGTACTGTTTGACATCCACTGATTTAAGCACTAAATTATTGAAGTCAGTCTTGAATTTTGTAGCTTCTATTTATATTTGATTTTGACTTCAACATGCATTCAAACTAGTTGACCATAAAATTATCAATTGACCCCAGTTGTAACATTTGTAAACATGCCCAATTTTCTCCACTCCATTTTGTGTTTTTACTCAAATGTATTTTAATTAATATGCACCATATATACAAACTACTTCTTCTAAATCATAATATTGAATCCTTTCTTTTGGTTCATTTTGAAAGTGATTTTTGTATCTACAGAACTGATAGTGCATGTATGTCTGTTGGAACAAGACCATGCACTGACAAATTGACAAGCATTTTCCCTTGCATTTCTACAAGGAAGTATTTGTATGGGAGCAGCGCGTTGAGCCAATTTTTCTGCACTAGAAAGACACGTTACAGGCAGGCCCAGTGGATCCAGTTTACCTTTACCAGTGTGTTTCCCTGTGCCACAGTCCGTCTGCCGATACACACATCCCAGACGTGTCTTGTGCAGGCGGGAGGTTTGCCACCAGCCAGGACATTTTGGGTCACATTCACTGATTTAGTAACAGTCAACTATATGGAGGCTAAAAATAGCCGCTGATTGAGTTACAGATATACATTAGCAGGCAGAGCTGTGAAACAGATGTAACTGGAGGGGCTGTGTCAAGAATCAATACTGCCGGGCTGGCTGGCTCTCTCTCACTCTCTCCCTCTTCGTGGACTGGTTGGATATGAACAGACTTGCTCTGCTGCTGCTGGCCGGCAGAAATCACGTGAACGATGATTATTCAGCTCCGGCTTGTATACAAATCTAAACAGCCGGGTTGACCTCTCTTTAAAGTACATTGCTTTTTAGGATGGGACAGAGGTGTGCATGTACATGGGCGTTTTAATTCACAGGACACTGGCATTTTGAAGGGTCTAGTTTTTAAACAGTCTGAAATATAATAGGCTGTTTTATATAAAAAAAAAAATTTGCTGTTGCATACAACATCTTTCTTGAATGATCCGTTTTATCAAATCAAATGTTTCTTACTGTCCTGAACTCCTGGGCCCTGTTTTACAAAGCGATCTTAGCACTAAGATCACCTTAGTGCATAACAACCATATACACGTAAGGTGAACTTAGTGCTAAGACCGCTTCGTAAAATGGGGCCCTGGTGTTTGTAGTTAGCTCAACAATACATATTATGTGATAGAGCTGATTATGACTACTGATTTGTATATCAATAATCGGAACTTGTGGATCGATTATTAATCAATTACAATCGTTTTTACTTTCCCATGCTGGCCATGTACAATTTAACTGGAGAAAACATGATGTTGCAGGGGTTGAAATTAGTTCAACGATCTGCCAGACATTTGTCTGGCATACAACAAATTCTGTCTCCCCAAACATAATTCTAAATTTTGAATTTAAAAATCCAGAGACATGAAAAAAAGTAACTTATTTATATTATAGTAATGCATTGATTTCCATAGAACTAGTCTTATCTAAAATAACTGGGCATGCATGTGCACACAGATTTTACAGTTAATTTTCAAGAGTCTGATTCATGCATGATTATCACATCTGACATCTACTATTTATCTTGTGATTCTGTTGTATTTTTATTCCATAATAGTACATCTGAGGTCCTAATTTTTCACACACTATAAACAACATGTAAGTTGTCTTCTCACCCCATTCTCTTTTTTTCCAGGCCATATTTTTTCTTAGCAGGACAGATATGTATTCGAAACAGCAAGCAATATTTTAATTCCTATTTGGAACCCTGGTATACAAAAAATGGCCTCCCACCCCTACCATGTGGCCAGTTCTGGAACTATCCCTACAAATATATTCTATTTAGCTTGCACGTAAATAAAGACCTTTGGCCTTGGATAATTCTGTTAAATATCTTCCCGAGATAAAGGTATTTTTAGCCGCTATGCTATTGTTTTTGTACGACAGAAATAAATGATTTTTTTTTTTTTGCCACTGAACCCTGCAGCAGGAGGAAGCTCATTCTAAATAGACCTGTAATTTTCACTGGTGTAACTGCAGTAATAATGATAGTTTTGGGAGGGGGAATTTAAGGACTAGGCATAGAAATACATGTATGAAAAGTAGAAGAAATGGCAGAAAGATATCTGGAGTTTAGGGGTGGAGCTCAAGCCAGATTGTATTTTTTTAAATTATTAGTCCCCTACCAGTCCAACCTTGAGGGACCTATAGGACCTATAGGTTTCATCTCTATACATCTGTCTTGTAGGTCCGTTCGCCCATCCATCCATCTGTACCACATATAGTTTTGCAGATGTTTTGGGATTTTTTGTTTCACAATGCCTTGAGATATTCAGCTGAAATTTTGCACATAGCATTATCGTGTACTGTTACAGATCAGGGCCCGTGCTTATAAAACTTTTAGAGTCCAGACTCAATCTCTAATGATGTCACACACATACAATTTGTATGGCGTTGCCATGACGTTATCGTCTCAGACTCTATTAGAGTCTCGAGTCTAGACTCTAAAAGTTTTATAAGCACCAGGCCAGGTTTTGACTTTCATGGCAATTTACCCATTTGTCACAGTTATGGTACTTGAACTTAGTGGATAAGAATTGGGGAGGGGTTATCAGGCCTCCTTGACACTCGAATTGGAGAGGGGGACATCAGGCCTGCTTGACACTCGCCCCCTTTCCCTACCTCCTCCCACTTCCCCATTCATACAGGCCTGAATGATGCAAGGACCTGAGAGGTGGTTTTTTAGAAAGGACATGGTGAACAAACAGCAAATACTTGTATACATATACTGTATACATATACAAACCTTCTCGAGTGGTCACCTTTATTATAAACAGTCTTCTGTCTAATCCAAAACTATTATTTTCAAAATCAACATTTGTGAAGCTGGGATACAGATTTGCCTTGTTCTAGACATCAAAATCCCAATGGAGGGACACAGAATTCATTTCTGACTGGATTCCAACGATCACCGACCTGGAGGTGGTGTGAGCAGAATAAAAAGATGGTGGATGTTAGTGTATACATATGTAAATGCAATGTTATATATGCACAGTTTATGGAGATATTTCCTCCAACCAACATACACGGTTTCTGTTCAAATTTTGTTCAATTAATGGAATTTTTAGCATCGTTTTCACAGAATTCATGAACTTCCATAGTTAAAAAAAAATAATGTTTTGGATGGTGAGTATATAAAAATGTAGCAAACCCCCACTCCCAGTTCTTGCTTAGCTCTAACACTGAGTATATTCACCTTATTAAAAAGACTCGGAAGAATGTTACTGTGAACAGGCCTCGGTAGTGTAGTGGTTAAGCCATCGGGCTTAAGGCTGGTAGGTACTGAGTTCGCCTCCCAGTACCGGCTTCCAGTCAGAGGAGTTAACAACTCGGTGGACTCATTATTCTGACCTCTCTCTCACTAACCACTAACCTGTTGTCCTGGACAGACAGCCCAGATAGCTGAGGTGTTTATCCAGGACAGTATGCTATAAGCTTAACTGGATATAAATGAATGAAATCTTGATTAGCAACTACTATTTAATTTTTGTAAATTGTGTAGTGATCGCTTTTCAAATGCTTGGATGATTGGGTTACTGTGAATTTCATTTCAACTTAATTGCATGCTTATATCCAATTAACGTTTAAGCACACTGTCCTAGGCACACATCTCAGCTATCTGGGCTGTCTGTCCAGGACAGTGGGTTAGTTGGTAGTTGGTTAGTGAAAGAGAAAAGAGGGTGTTTGGCTGTACACCTTACTCATTAACCCTGTACCTACCAGCCTGTAGTCTGATGGCTTAACTACTGTGCCACCTAGGCAAGTTACTGTGAATTAATAATTAACCAGTCTTATACTGCAGTTTTGATTGTCACTGTGGTGATCTTTTTGGAAACTCATCGCCATTGTGTGCCACATGACAAATTTTAAATATTTACTCATCACATTTGCCATTTTTAAATGTCAGAAAATGGATGTATTGTTCAGAGTAATTAATTTGTAATAATTACAGTGAAATATTTAAGGACACCTAAAAGAACACTTTGAAAATGGCTTTGAGCCTTGTTAATGTTATATAATTTGTATTTTAAGAACAATTGGTGACATTTATATCGGAGCCATCTCCAGGGATTTCGTCAGGATGTTTCGGCATGGTTACATGTCGCATGGGATTGCTGAAATTAGCATGGTTTAATCATAACTGGGATGAGGTTGGGTTTTTTAGGCCACTGAATGTGCAGTGTATCACTGTTAAATTTATTAGAACAGACATAAAAATATTTATATGTCAAATTAGCATTTGAGAAGGGGCCTGTATTTAGTACTGTAAAATACCAGACTATGTCTATAATCTCTGATAGATATCATCACTTAACATCATCACAAGATAAACATTTGTGGAAAGGAAGAAAGAAATGTTTTATTGAACGACACACTCAACACATTTTAATTACGGTTATATGGCGTCAGACATATGGTTAAGGACTACACAGATATTGAAAGAGAAAACCTGCTTTTGCCACTTCAGGGGTTACTCTTTCTAATTAGCAGCAAGGGATCTTTTGTATACACCATCCCACAGACAGGATAGCACATACCATTGTCTTTGTCACACAAGTTAAATGTATGGCCCCACCGACGGAGATAGAACCTAGATGACTGCACATCAGGCAAATTTTCTCTGGTCATAAGTACATGAATGTGTATCCTTGAAGCACCCAACCAGTGGCGTTATACTGGTTTATCAAAAACTGATATGTCCTGTTCTGTCTGCGGAAAAGTGCATATAAAAGATCCGCGGCTGTTAATTAATTGGAAAATGTAGAGAGTTTTGTCTGAAGTCAAAATTACCAAATTGCATTTAAGAAAAACAAACTTCATAAATTCAGCGTCAAATGTTTAATATCCAATTGCCGATGATAATTAATCATGTGCTTTAGACTAATAGTGTCATTAAACAAAACAAACTAACAAACTTTTGATCCACTGTGAAGGATTGATCCCACAGTCCATCACGGTTCATGCGAGCAATATCTACTACTCGGCTACATCTCGCACCTGATGGTATTTAAACAAATAATAGTATTAATATTTTATTAAACAGATTGTAAAATATAAAATGACTGATAAAGACTCTGGGTTGTACATTAGGAAAAAAGAATGTCATAAATGTAAACACCATGTGATCCAAAGCAGTGTACATATAAACCTGATAGTAACACAGTAACATGATCTTCTGTGCTTGGTAACAGTAAATTAAAGTGTGTTTTTGTTGATAACAGGCACCAATTGGGTGTTAATCCTCTTGTTCAAAATAATACCTAAAACATGTGTACTCTTCAGGACCTTGACTTGTTCTAAAGATGGTGTGTGCATTGCATGTAGATGCATAAGTTGTAGTGTGACCCACTTGGTTTACCTTGGATCCTGTGAGCTGTAGTGTGCACAGATATCCCACCAAGATGGTTATGTATTTATAGCTGTGTAGTAGTCTCAGAATAAACTCCCATGAGGTCAACCCACAAACATCCTCAGTGAATTTTGTAATAGGGTTCACCAGATTTGTTCCTAGTTTGTTTTTCTCTCTCCCTGCTTTGGTGGGCAAAGGGCTGTTCAGAAGTGGTCATTGTGAAATTGTCGAAGCAGAATGGACTAGAACAACACAAAAATCTTTGTAATTTGCTATAAAGAAGCATACAGAGCTTGAAGTGGTGGCCTGCGCAAAGCAAAAAGCAATCCATTATTTAGACCTAGCATTTGAAATAGATATTCACCTGCTATCACCACAAAAAGAAGAAAAAAGTAGAAGAAAGAAATAATCATTTAAAAAAAAAAAATAATAATAATAATTGTAGGTCACATTGGAAGAGACAGATTTATGTACAATTATCCCTTTTGCTATTTTAGTTTGTGATTCAGTTATATTCTTCTCAGAGGTCCTAATTTCCCACATACCATGTCAAACCCTCCCTTTACCCCCCCCCCCCCCAATGCTGTTTCATTTCCAGCAGGCCATATATTTTTCTCAACATGATATAATTCATTTTGCTTTCTATTTAGACACAAAATAGCAACAGGTCATGTTTTACTTCCTATTTCAAGCTCTGGCAGTGATAAAAGCATGAGTAAAACTAAAAGAAGCACAATGTTAGAATAATAGTTTCTGCGAAGTCACTTCAGTTTGTGGCTGACATTATTACAGCATGCAGCAAAAAGACTCATAATGACACATACTACCTTGAATAATGTTTGAGTACTTGTTGGCAAATATTAAACAACTAAAAATAATAATTCAAAAACAAAACAACAAGATGCCTTTAAAAAGTGTTAGACATCAAGAAGCAAATCAATTTAAGTTCCCCATAGCTCAATATGCATTATTTTGAATTAATTAATTGATCATTGACAGGCCTCCTATTTGTCACATTAGAGGGCAAGGCCCTTGGCTTAGACTGATTGTGATTGACGATGACGACCAATTAGTAACATGCAAAATTAGGCCACGAGACTGTTTAATTTTCAGGGCATTGGGGCATATGATTACAACATTATGACAATTTCTTGCATGTCCGCCGTTAAATTTTGAGCCCTGCATTTGATCATATGGTGTGAAGTTGCAAATTGGTGACATTGTATCTAGCATTGGTTTTTTGGGGACAGTCCAAGCATGTGACATATAAACAACTCTGATTTCATGTGAAATGGATTTCTTTGCTGTTATCCAGTTACAGTTGAAGCATTCTGTCCTGGACGCACTAACTTGACTGACTGGGCTTTCTGTCCAGGATAGTAGGTTAGTGAGAGAGAAGTTTGTGCACTAGCCTTGCCATTAATCTGTTAAAACTCACTATGGGTGGGAGAGGATACTGGGATGTGAACCCAGTACCTACTAGCCGTATGTATAATGATACTATGATAGCCTAATCACTACACCACTTAGGCCTGTCTCTTGATTTTCTTTTTCTCTCTTTCTTATACATGTTTTCCCCCACAGATAAGTGAGCACATATTACAGCTTTTAACACAGGATACCAGCTGGATCAAGGAGAAAGCCCCAGTGGGTCTGACTAGGGTCATTGATACTACAGCTCAGTAATACAACCTATTAATTAAATCTCAGATTCAAGTAAATCTCTTGTTTTCTTCCGACAGTGGAATGCTGTACGAGCTTCTGCTGCATGTTCATAGTTATAGGTTGTGGTGGTTTTTGTTGTTTTTTTGTGGGATTTTTTATTTTTTTTAATTTTTTTGGTGGGTGGGTGGGTTCGTTTTTTCATTTGTTTTTTTCTTTTACAAAAATCTTATTTGATAAGTGCACATTGGGCAGGCCCCAGGTGTTGAGTTGAGTCTTGTGTAGTTTGTCAAAACATGGGACAAGAAAATAATTACAAGTAATTACCTCAGCGATAAGAAACTGGGAATATGTAGATCTGACGAGAGTAATGGTGGGCAAGATAGGTTTTTAGATGGATTAGCATGAACTGTAATGCGATAGGGGATGCATAAAATGTTGTTGTCGCAGCCACATGTATGTAGAGAATATCAATATGGGGTACGTCAGAAATGATTTTGATTTTATAAGTACATTAAATATTCCATTGCCAACTAAATATATATGTCATATGTTTTAGAAAATGAATTTATTATGGGGAAAATAAGCCTGCTCTTACAGAATTAGTTAATGAATAAGTTGGTATGAAGTGTATTTCATCTTCAAATGAATGTGTGCTCAATGTGTAAATTAGTGTGTAATATAAACTCATACACATGGCAGTTTATTTCAGTTACAAAATTTGACAGCTAATAAATTCTGGCAATGGGGGGACGGGGTAGAATCAATTAAAGATTTCTGCTTTTTAATAGTTTACGTTTCTCAGTGTGTCAGACTAATGTAACATAGGAGAATCTCCCCCACCCCACCATGACCCACTGATATTTTTATAATTAAATTATTATTATTACTGGTGTTAATATTTATAAACTGTTTACATAAATTTGTAAATAATGCAGTATGCAATATTTTTTTTAATGAACCTATTTAAAAACAAAGACTAAAAAGCCACATAATTTCATTGAAACATTATGCTTACACTAAGGGTTATTTTGTCTAGAATATTTCTACGAAACAGGAAATACACAATTGCTGGATGGGGTGAAAACTAAAAATAACAAGGATGATCCACTGGGCTCACACATCTGACCCCAGTATAAACATGTTTTAGCTAGGTTTTGAAAGAGCCCCTCCCTCAGGAAGTCCTCCAAATCCTCTACACAATCAAGCGGTAAGATTGTTCAAGTGATGACCACTTCCGATCTTGAATAAATTTCCTACAAGCTGTCTTTATTTCTGACATGG
The DNA here is from genome assembly GCA_016106625.1 of Dracogyra subfuscus. Classification (NCBI taxonomy): domain Eukaryota; kingdom Metazoa; phylum Mollusca; class Gastropoda; order Neomphalida; family Peltospiridae; genus Dracogyra; species Dracogyra subfuscus. The sequence goes on from JAECMU010084100.1 coordinate 10,798, forward strand.
ATGTTTTGCCTGGTATGACAGATTCGCCAAGTTTACTGTGGATATTTTGACTGGCACAACAAGATTCGGCCAAGTTTACTCACCAGGATCTATATTTAGCCACTTTTTGAATGATGTGTGGCTATATTTAGGCTGCTTTAAGTGCAGCTGTTTGCTAGGGTGATTTTCAGAGTGTTGGCTAAACATTGGACAGGTACATGTTGTTGTTGGCCTGGATAGCCATGGTCCCGGTAGAGCAAACAACCAATGGTTACGAGAGTTGTGACATTAGTTTGGCAAACACTCGTAATTCCAACCTCTCCAAGTACCATGTGTATTTCCATTGAGCACGGCAGTTGACCTATCATTACGGTCTGTTGTACATTTAGAACTCTTCCTTATTCCATATCTCTCACTCCTTGATTATGTACTTTATTCCGACTGTCGTTAATCCTAGTTACATGTACATGTTAGTGAGTAATAGCTTTTCTTGACAACAAGTACATCCTAATAATGCTTTAATGTTTTTTGTCGGGGTTTTTTTTTTAATGGTAATTTAAGTTTTTAATGTTCAAGGTCATATAATAGTTTTGCTTACACAAGGAATTATTTATATAAATGCAGTTAAAACACTTTATAATAAACATGGGGTTTTTGGTTTTTTAAATCACACTCCTTTTTTGTGGTTTGTCTAGGTTCGATCCCCGTTGGTGGATTCATTGGGCTATATAGCGGGCAGCATAGCCCAGTGGTACAGTGCCCGCCTGATGCGCAGTCGGTCTAGGATCGATCCTCGTCAGCTAACCACTGAGGTTTTTTCTCGACATAACCATATGTCCAACGCCGATATAACTGTAGTTACAATGTGTTGAGTGCGTCATTAAAAAACACCAAAAAACCCCAAACATTGGGCTATTTCTTTTTCCAGCCAATGCAGTACGACTAGTATATTAAAGGCCATTGTATATTAAATGTACCATCCTGCCTGTTGGATGGTGCTTATAAAAGATCCCTTGATACTAATGGGGGAAAATGTAACCGGTTTCCTCTTTAAGACGATGTCAGAATGACCTGGAATTGTTTGATATCCAATAAGAGATGATGAATAAATCAAACTGCTCTAGTGATGGTGTTAAACATAAACAAACTTCAAACTTGTTTTGATGTAAAAGATAAATCACCGACTTTTATTGTTTTATTCCTCCCACCCACCGATCTTTCACCTCCTTGCCGTTTCATTCTCAGCTTGTGTGCGTATACTGTAACATTACTGAAGGAGGTAGCTTTTAACAGCAGTTTGTATTTACAGTATTGTAGACTAGGGTTTGAGTATTGATCAAGCCATCCTGTGATGTGCACGTCCAGGATTCGAGTATAAACAGAAACCGGGAGATCCTCCTCCCGACTGGTTTATCTATTTGGTCCCAGGCCTGGATCGAGCCAGCTAACTTTAGCAGGCAGCTGACTCACAGGTCTATTTTTAACAAAACACCAATAAACAGGTCGGAAATAACCAAATACATTGTACCTGCACTGTTTGACAGTTGTCCTCGTTTCTCTGGTGAACTCCCGGTCAGCCCGGGCTATTAACAAACGGAGGATATTTGCCATTATTGGATTACTTCCCTTTGGGCACCATGATGGATATATAATGACCAATTATTACCAACGGAAATTAAATTGAATTTTTTCTGGTAGATATTTTTATTTGTTTGGAGGACCTGTCTGTTGTGAATTACATAGAGTTTGAAGAGTCTTGAAAACTGATCATTAGATCTCATAGCTGCTTTTGAAAGAGCTTGGCATTATGATTCAGTGTAATATTAAGCTATCAGTCTTACTATTTATTGGTATCTTGTGTAAATGATGGAATCATGTATTCTTCAAAACATTTGACAATCAATAGTTGAGGAGTGGGATGCAGTCCAGTGGTAAGACTCTTGCTCGATGCGTGGTCGTTGTGGAATCTATCCCAGTCAGTGGGCCCATTGGGCTATTTCTTGCTCTAGCCAGTGCACCACGACTGGTACATCAAAGGCTGTGGTATGTACTACCCTGTCTGGGATGGTGCATGTAAAAGATCCCTTGCTGCCAATCGTAAAGAATAGCCCATGAAGTGGTGACAACGGGTTTCCTCCGTCAATATCTGTGTGGTCCTTAACTATATGTCCGACACCATATAACCATAAATAAAAAATGTGTTGAGTGTGTCGTTAAATAAACTATTTCCTAACCCACTGTTGGCTGTCTGACTGATTGAAATTTGAATTTGGCTAAAGAGTTTGTGACCAAATTGCTAGTAATATGTCTTAACTCTAGGTTTTCAGCTGTTGAAGCATTAACAACACAGTAGATTTAAAAAAAAAAAATGTTATCTGATTACACTGGTACTCCTTAGTTTATATACGTGTGTAATATTTAGGATACCATTTCATAATTTTTAGGTTTCGATCCAAAATCTTAAATTTGCACAATCACAGAATTTTACAGATTTCAACATTTTGTATAGCAGTGGTTGCAAGGTGGTTCCTTGTTTAAACAGATATTCCTGTCTGCCCTTGTAAAAGATATATTCAAATATGAGGTCAATGCATGAATTAAACATTATTGTTGGCTGTTCTTGGTGCCTAATTCATCATGTGTCTAGTGAAGTTTGTTCAGTTGTTGAATATTTTCAGCATGTTAAGTATAAATATGGGTAGATAAGAAAGATAGTAATGGCAAAGCTTTTATTTAGTGGGGATTTAAAAACAAATCTATTGAGTATGATGAAGAGGCAACTTACAGTGTGACAGATAACATGTTTGCCTGAAATTAGTGGATGATTGATCCACCACAATTGACCCACTGGTTTTTGTTTTCCAGTCCTAACCAGCCTGGGCATATTTGGATTTTGTTTTATAAAGAGGCTCATAGCATTAATGTAATGTGGTTCAATGACATTGATAAATAAGACTACTCACCTTGTAAAAAGGCAAGATTAATTGCTTGACCAGAAATGTTTTTTTATTTTTTTATTTTTTGTAGGGGGGGGGGGGTTAGGTGGGGCAGGGCTCATTGGGAGGTCAGGGGTTTACTATGATACTGTGGTATGATTACACCAACACAGGACAAATGTATTTGTTCATGTTTAAATTTATTTATAATAATGCTTGCATCCATTTGAGCTTCACAGATTTTTCTCAGAATAGAGATTAGATGTTGTGGCCTTCCACCCTGCTCTATACCACTCCACAGAAGTATGCTTGCACTGGATTTGAGCTAGTGCAGGGTACAAACCCGACACCGATCAACCAGTCTGAAAGCTGGTAGCTAGAACCACAGTGCTGTGTAAATCTCACTCCGTGACTTACATGTTTGTGCCTGGATATTAAAATAAGTAGATCTACAAATAATTTTGTGTGGATTACTTGTCGCAGCATGTCATTAGTCTGACGGGTTGAAAAGGTTATTTTTAGAGCCGCTTGTAAGGAAATGAATTCATGTATGTCACAAACCTAATCGGTCAGTAACAGGCACTGGATGTGTATGTCCATTAATTACTTTGCAGGTAAATGGTACAAGGAGTATGTTGCCAAGGAAACTGCAAAACAGATCCTTGTTTGTGTTAAGTGGTACATGCACTAATGATACAACCCTTACAAGTATTTTTTAATGTTAATGGTACCAGCTCCAGACCCTTCTTCTGTTAATGTAACTTTCTGCTGCAGTCATGTTCATTCATCCATCTGTACATATGACTTGTAATGGACAGCTTTTGTCTTTCACCTTTATGAATAAATAAATTATATAACAAATAGTATTTCTTAAGACCAGAAAGGTCCGTGTTTTAGCGGGTGATGTCTCGCATGCCCCAGTTACGCGGGAACATTATTACTAAAACAACTGTATTTCGTTTCCGATAGGTGCTGTTACAACACTGATAACTGTTTATCGTTGCATTGTGTATTGTCGTACTTTCGACATTAACATGCACATGTGTAATGATTAATGATTTAATGCAACGACGCTTAGCCTCAGCTTTTCCCAACCAGTTAAAGTTTCTAAATGCAATAAAACGCCATAGCGACTTGTACATAATTAGAAACTTAAAATAAAATTCACATATAAACCGCACCGTTATATAAACCGCCCCCTCTGATATGAAAAAAAAAGTAGCGGCTTATAGTTATACTCCGCAAAATACGGTAGTGTTAACTTTAACAGGCTGAAACTAGGGTCTGTCCCTTTAAGAGGACACCTTTGTATTTTCTTACAAGTTGTTATTGTTATGCAGAAGTGAAAACCTTATATTTTTCACGAATTCGATTAGATGGAGTGAATGCACCATGATTAATAATAATATGTTATATAATGGTCTGTGATCCATCCCCATCATTGGGTTCATTGGGCTATTTCTCATTCCAGCCAGTGCACTATGACTAGTATATTAAATGCTGTGATATGTGCTATCCTGTCTGTGGAATGGTGCATATAAAATATTCCTTGCTACTATTGAAGCACAATAGCCGATGATTAAAAAATTCAATGTGCTCTGTTGATGTCATGTAAAACAAATATTTATAACGCCAGTTTCGATACAACAATTCTTTCGATATAACAGCAAAGTGAACCAGGGATGAATGTGGTTGTTGTAACAAGGTCCGACTGTGTGTGTGTGTGTGTGTGTGTGTGTTGTGTGTGTGTGTGTGTCAAATATATATAAATATATATATATATATATATAATCAGAATTATTAGCATGATTTACAACAATGTTTATTAAACTTGATTTATAACGATGTTTGTTAACTAAAGAATGTTTTATGATTTTTTGGTCCATGCAAGGCTATTAGCATTTACATATTGGTATTTTATGTGGTTTTAATAGAAATGGAGTGATTTACAACATTATTTCTTAAACTTGATTTACAACAATGTTTGCTAAACTAAAAGGTGCATTTCATAGGATTTCCACATACATTATTTTAATGAGGATCATATTTCTTGTTGAGTTCATAAAATTAGCAAACAATGACAAGATAATTTATCTTGGTTTCGTTTTATGCAAACACCGGAAACTTCACGTTTGTGTAAAAAAAATTTGGAAAGTGTGTATTAATATAAAACCATTAGTACTAGTAGGTAATTAATGTTGCATATTGTTGGGGTGGGATTTAGCTCAGTCGGTTGAGTGCTCGCTTGAGGTGCTTGTGTCACAGGATTGAACCACCTCGGTGGATCCATTCAACTGATTGCGTTCTTTCTCGTTCCAACCAGTGCACCACAACTTGTCAAAGGCTGTGGTATGTGCTCTTCTGTCTGGGAAAGTGCATATAAAAAAATCTCTTGCTGTAGTGGGTTTTCTCTGATGACTACGTATCAGAATTTCGAAATGTTTGATAGCTGATAATTAATTAATGTGCTCTAGTGGTGTCATTAAACATAACAAACTATTAACTCTTGGTAAAATGAAGTCTTTGAAAATGTCAGAAAACGTGCTTTGAACTTGTCCTTTTCCATCATGGATATTAGTAATTTGTTTTTGTTTTGTTTTTGTCTTTTACAGTTTTTTAGACAGAGTGCATATAGTGAAACAGCCTGACTACACTCCGACCGAGCAGGTATGGTAATTGGTTTTGTTTACTTAAAAATTAAAAAACAATTTAAAAAAATAATGAAAAAAACACACCAAAAAATTGTATTTGCACTTTAACTTACATCTTTCTACTGGTCTTCCCATCTTCTTTCTTTCTTCCTTTTTTTTTCCTTTGATCTAGCTGTCTCTTAATCTTCAAGTTCTGTTATGGTGATGCCACACCACATAAATACTTCATAAGCTGATCAACTCAACAACTATTATTTCATTGGTTGCTATATTCAATCGACTATTCTTGTACGAGGAACCCGTATTGTGTATAGTCACCTTTAGTCTGATTTTGTGCTTGTTCTACTCTTCTGGTCACTCCACTGTTGGCCACCCCTTTTGTACACAGACATTTGTTTGAAAATCTCCTATTTTGTTTCTACTCTATTTCTTTTGAATATATAAAATATATGGTGTATGCATCTTCTTGACAGGTGTTAGTGGTTAGTGAAAAATGTCTGTGTTGTGGCCCTATGCACCTCCCTATCTGGGTCTGTCTTTGATTAATGGTTAGTGAAAAATGTCTGTGTTGTGGTCCTATGGACCTCCCTATCTGGGTCTGTCTTTGATTAATGGTTAGTGAGAAAGGTCTGTTCTGGCTCTATGCACCTCCGTATCTGGGCCTAGTGGTTAGTGAAAAATGTCTGTGTTGTGGCCCTATGCACCTCCCTATCTGGGTCTGTCTTTGATTAATGGTTAATGAGAAAGGTTCTCTGACTCAGTGACTGTCAGAATTATCAAATGTGTAACATCCATTAATTGATAAAATCAATGTGCTTCTGTGTTGTCTTTAAAGGGACAGACCCTAGTTTCAAACCATAAAAATTAACTCTTACGTTTAGTTAATCTGCAAGCCTGTAACACACTTGGATAAAGTTACAGTTCAGTGAAATTTGAGTCTGTGACTTTGAAATGGTGAAATACCCTCTAAAAACATAGACTAAAACTCTACTTCATAACTGTTCCTTTTCAGACGCATGTGCATTTTTAAAGATATGAGAAAGGTATTTTGTGATGTTAAATTCACCAGGATGACCAAAGACACTTAGAATGTATGGAAATTGATAATCTAAACCATAAAAACTAAGTAAAGTATGATTTCAGTTATCAAAAACAGCTATAATAGTAAAAAATATACTTTAGTGTTTAAAAACTTGGGTATGTCCCGTTAAACAAAATAAATTTTACCTGATACTTAGTTGAGCCAGTATTAGGGTTTGAACCTGATACCTACCAGCTCTAAACCTGATGGCCTACCCACTGTTTTTACACCTGTAGTTACTATTTTTATCTCATCTAGAGCAACAGAAATTGAAATATTCAACCAGTCTCTCGCTCCCTGCCTTACCCACCTACCCACCACCCTTAATCTACATTTCCATTCTGACCTTGGGGAAAACAAGTGTTTCACCTGTGTACATGTCCATACTGAATGTTTTTTAATATGGCTTGACAAACTGTTCCAGTGGGATAAACAAGTACCCCAACGTTTATGTCCAAACAGTGGAATGTACAGAATAGCAAATATATTTATGAGATTACTGGAGGCTTTCCGGGGTCACTGCCTTTCTCCATTATCTAGTTGAGCACAATAAAAATCTATAAATAAATCACAAATGGTTCAGTAACTACAATAGAGCGCTTTATGCTTATCATTACAACTTGCCTTGTCTGAACAAGTATTATATTAGTGCCAGTGGTTTCAAATGGTATTTTTAATACCCGCGGGTTATTGGAGAATAAAACGACCAATTCATTTTTATTAAACTATTATTAGAACCGGTAGTGATAAAAATACACTGCATCTACAACAGTTTTGTGACACAAAAAAAAAGACTTCCATATGATAGATTTGGTGCTAGCAGATATACTTTTTTAAAGTTGAAAATAGTCATGACATACAGTACAAAAATAGTGCTCATTATAAATTTAAAACGACCAATTCATTTTTATTAAACTATTATTAGAACCGGTAGTGATAAAAATACACTGCATCTACAACAGTTTTGTGACCAAAAAAAAAGAAGACTTCCATATGATAGATTTGGTGCTAGCAGATATACTTTTTTAAAGTTGAAAATAGTCAGACATACAGTACAAAAATAGTGCTCATTATAAATTTACATGTCCGTTATTTTTAGAAAGTGTAACTTTTTATCAGCTTTATCAGGGCCGTAGCTAACTTTTTTTGACTCGGGGGTGGGGGCAAAACTTTCACT
>JAECMU010084137.1:0-14234 GCA_016106625.1 Dracogyra subfuscus
GTTTTATTTACTGTGTACCAAGCCAAAACAAGGGTGCGAAAAATGACTGTCGTCGACCTTAGAACATTACTGATATATTCAAAAAAATTCAGTTATAGTCCATCCTGTAATTATGTGAGAAAAAAATTTGAAAGAATTTCAGTTTGGTTTGACGTAAGAAGAAAAGTAAAAGTGTTTTGGAAATAATAAATTATTATTACTATTGTGTGAAATGTACAAATCAATCAACTCAAAAATAAATAACTTGTAGTACATTCTGTAGTATGAAGAAAGGCATTCCCTGTGACAGCAGGTTTCCTCTCTCATTATTTGTCTGGCCCTTAACCATATATCCGACACCATATTATCATAATTAAAATGTGTTGAGTGTGTCATTAAACAAAAGATTCCTTCCTTTTTGGGCTAGTCTTTCATTAAAAATACTCCTTTCCTTTCCATTAAATTTATGACATTTATTGTCTGTTCCAGCTGTTGATTCAATTGTTAGTGTGAGTAGACCTCACAAGCTTGATGGCGCTGCACTCGATGTTGCTGTTTACCATGAATGTCTTTTTGATGAAGAAGAAGACTACGACATTGAACCAACCTTGTGTGAAATACCAGCTCCAGTGGAGGTTAAAAACCTTAATAACCACAAATTGAAATTTATTAGAGAGGCTAAAACATCAAATGAAACTCTTTTTAAAGATTTGGAGAGTCATCATGCCAGACTAAGCTGGTCAGAATTAGATGATAGATCAGTTACTCTGACGTGTACTCTAACAAAGGAGATGCCAGATGCTTGTTCCTTGTCGAGCCATTGGGCTAGTGATGCAGAGATGGTATTGCACAAATATTTGAATTTGCTGGAAGTTGAGGAAATACATGTTGTTCAAGACATTTGGGATGAAGTTGTCCAAGAACTGGATGCCAAGCACACTGATGATGTGAGGATATTTGTTTTGAGGGAACTTGAGACAGTAATTGTTGCTGGGCATACAGCAGTTGTCAAAACTACAGCAAAACAAGTGAAATCTTTGGTGAAGAAGATAAAAGAAGTTTATGAAAGGAAAAGCAATAAAATATCTGATACTATCAGCAATATGAAAGCAATACAGTTGCGTCTGCTTCAGATCAATGACATTCCAGAGCAACTGATGAAAAGATTTCCTGGGTTGACAATTAATTTAAAGGTACAAACAGTTGAAATAGATTTTCATGGAGATTTTGGAGATGTTAAGAATGCAAAGCTTGAAATGTATGAGTCAATTATGGCAACTAAAGAGACGAGGTTATTCAGTCTTTCTGAAGGTCAGCTGCAGTTGGTTAATAAGAAAAGTGTTCAAGATTATATTTTTAAGAAATTAAAACACAAGAATGTTTTAGGTGCCTGGGAAGTGAGTGAAGCTGGAATCACAGTCTTGACTTTCAGTGACACAGATCCTGAGGATGTTGAGGAAGTGATCATAAAGTCTGTGGTTGAAAACAAAGAGACTCTGGATCATGAAGCTGTGGCCTTGTTGTCATCGGATAAATGGAAAACATTCACCACTAAACTCTCAGCTAGTTTTGGTGATGTTTTAGAACTTGTCCATGAAGCTGGTAACAGTGGTATTGCCATTATTGCCACAGATGACATCATTTCTGCTGTAACACAGGAAGTTGATCAATTCATTTTTGATAATGCCACATACACACAGTCAGTAACATTTCCATCAGGTATCCATCGCTTTATGCAGCTGTACTATGAGAGAGAGATCAGTCAAATAATGTCTGATTTGAAAAAGGTTCAAGCAGTCATAAAATCTTCTGATAATGATTTTAGTATCAGTGCTACAAAGAGTGGATTGGATTCAGTCACAAAAGCTTTAAAAGATTTGGCCAGAAACATTGAACAGAAAAAGTGCGTACACAAAGGAACAGGCATTGGTAAGCTCATGCAGTCACTAAGAGGAAGTCAGTTCATTGCTGGTTTGCAGTCCAGTGAAAGGTGCATTATTGAAACAGAATTTGATAATGCTCAAACACTGATTGCAGACAGCCACCACACAGTGGAACAAGCAGTTTTTGAAACTGATATTTCCAATTTGAAAGTTCAGCATGGTGTCCCAGAACATTTTCCAGATAAAAACTTGAATAACGAGGACATTCTTTCTAATGATGATCTCAAACAAGGTATTGTTTTTAAAAACGTTTTAATGATTTACTTGACTACCTAGGTTCTTAAAATGGTTCATTACAGAGAATCTGGCTTTGTTAATCAAGTTTTATGATTATTGTGGGTTTTTAACTATCTTTAAGTGCTTCATGTTAAATGAAATAGTGCATATTGTATAACATTATTTATTATCCACATAGTAACAAGATATTCCAGTCTTTGGTTTTTGCAAATTATAGGTGAGTGGAAAATCACACACCTCAATATGCTAAGGCGAGTCAAAAAATCAGTCTCCAAAATAAAGCTCCGATTGGATTTTGACTGGTACGTTTACAAAATTGTCTATTAAACCAGTATTTCCCGATTTGTTCAAGACAGAGAAATACCAGTTTAACGACTGAATGGAAGCCACTGCCATGTTTTAAAAACTTTTTATTGTTTTAATAGAAGGACCTTCCTATCAGCTAAATGAGCCATGAAAACTGTTGGTTTTTGTAAACAGTGGAAATAAATATACCTATCTATTTTACGTGCACCATTTGTTGAGTGAAATGTGTGCTGTTTTTCACACTTGTCAGATTGAAATTAGGTGCGCTGTATTAGTGCGATCGCACCCGTGCACCTTAAAAAGCAGGGTCTGATATTCAGGAAAATATAATCACGTATGTCATAATGATTTTATGTGCACCACAGATGACGTAATTTTGGGAAATCTTAATGCAGCTTCCCCAGTCTTAGATCTCTGTAATTGACATCGTTTTGTCTTCTCTTTTTTGTTACATTTGCATATGCAAGACAGAACTAGCGCCTCTGAGAAAACCATATATGTATTCATGTATTCGACATCATTACGCTTGACAAGAAGGGGAGTTAACTTATTGTTTTGTTTATAAAATCATTATCTGGATTAAACAGGATAAAACCATCATTTCAGGTGTATTTTTTCAACAACACATGGCCACTTATGATGGATTCTTATAATCTTGCATGGTGGAAAAGCGAAAAACACTTTCATTATTGAAAAAGAGGTAGCAACTACATGTACATTACTCATCCAATTTTCATGAATATTCACAGTACAAAATTCTTGAATTGGTCCGCATTTGGACTTTATTTCTGTGTCAAAGATCAAGGTCACTGTTACTGAAAATACAAATATGGTATAGCTCTAGCAACTTCATTTGTCATCCTATTTTCAAGAAACTTTCCATATATAGGAATAGGATTATGACATTTTGAACAAGGTTACATTCCGCTTCTTTATATCAAAGATTAAGGTCAGAGTTTCTAAAAATAGAACTATAATTTGAACATTTTAGCGACTTAATTTCTCACCCACTTTTTATGAAACCTTATATACCGGTATTATAGGCACAGGATCATGATATCTTGAATTTTTTCTCTGTGTCAAGGTCACTGTTACTAATAATAGCAATTATGACATCACAGCTAAACCGTCTTCATTTCTCATTTGATTTTTATGAAACTTCACATATATAGGAATACGATCATAAACGTTGAAGGAGTTACCAGAATTTCCACTGCCTTATTTGATTAATATGGACTTCAGGATATTTGAAATTTTTTGCATTGCTTAAGAATGTCATAATTTTGTAATGAAATATCTATATGCATTTTATTAATTTTGTTGTAATATTAACTTGTGATTTGAATACAGTGTCGCTGCCACAAAACGTTAACTTGTCTTTTGATGGTGATGTCATGGATGTTGATTTTGATACTGTGAAAGATGGCAGTAAACTACAGGTAGGTATTTTCAGTCCTGGCTAATATATCATATTGTCAAATTCAATAGCCATTGATTAACTAATAAATCCGCTTTGGTGACAGTATTGAGAAACAAAACAATCTTTAACCTTTATTTGAATATGTTTGCATGGATGGGTACAAAGAAAATGTATACCTGCATGTACACTGCATGTCTTCACCTTATCAACCATGTATAGCCACCAAACATTATTTATATAATCTTCAATTGTTTGTAATTTTTTGTGAATTCATCAATGTATAACTATTAGAGATGGTATAAAACTGCATGTACACAGAAATTTAATGTCAGTGTTTTGTATCCACAAAATGTTCACAGTTTCTTGCAAAGTCAAAATTAGGCAGTGCTTAATTGATATCCAGCTGTACATTAATTGTCACCTACCAGTCCAACCAGAGGGGTCTATAGACTTTGTCCCCATCCTGAACTGTCTGTCCATCCGTCCATTCATCCGTCCGTCCGTCCATCTGTCCCACATATAGTTTTCTAGACTTCTTTTTACATTTGCCTTAAGACGCTGAGCTGAATTTTGTGTTTATTTATGCCATATTCTGTTTTAAATAATGTTTTGACTTTTATGGTGATTTACAAATTTTTAACAGATCGAGTTATGCCCTTGAACTTATGCCCTTGAAATTCTGTGCATAGCTTTATCATGTACTGTTAGAGATCATGTTTGACTTTCAGAGTTATGGCCCTTAAACTTAGGAGATAAAGAAATGTGTAGTGCCTGGTATGGCACATGTATTGCTTTAGCAGTACTCTCAGAATGCTTTTTTATATTCACGTGATGTTTCTTTCTTTTTTTATTTTGTTCAATCTGCAAATTTGTTACATCATCTGATCATCACCAAATATTATTTGCAGGCTTCTAAACAATCATCTTTTGTTAAAAGACCAGATCGCAAAAACAGACAATTTGACAAACCATCTATGGCAACAGGTATGTAGCCTAACTAATATATTTATGAAATTCAAATGTAGAAACCAACCATTAGCAAGAAATATCTAACTTAATTATCTGTATAAAATTTGAATGGTGTGTAATCTGAGTAGTTGTATACATTTTGAATGTATGAACAATCATCCATAGTGACAGGTAACAAATAAGAATAAATGTGTGAAGTTTGAATATTTATTAATCAACCATGATGGCAACTGATACACACATATTATAAGTAACTGAGTAGCATTTGACATAATAACATAATATTATGTACTGTTCATTGGCAGATATGTTTTAATTTTGAGCAATACTAGTTATCTTGATAAAAATACTCTTTTGTAAATATTTTAGCACATTGTTTTATAAAATACCCAATTATTGCATCTGTTACAAAAAGGCCTGTAATACCAAAATGCAATGTGATTAAAATTAGCTCTACTGGGTCTAGATAATTACACTACACCTTTATTCAGGAGCATACAAATTAAAAACATATTGGGTGAGACTATTTATGCAATAGGTGAACTTGTTGGTCTATTTCAACATTAAAAAAAACAGGGGGAAAAGTGCATTAATAAACTTTGGATTGTATACTAGTATAAACAGATTTTATGGCTATATCGATCATCACGGTTTACTTTTTCATCTTGAAACAAATTTTATATAATTAGTTTCCAGCATACTTCGTAATTCACCCGAATTATTTCGTATACCCTCGGCATAATCCTTAATGTTTTCAAATTCTTTTGCAAATCACTGGCATGGTTTTGCAAGTAAGGTTTTGATTGGTTGAATGAAAGGTCATTTGGACATGAGGCTAACGGGCTACTGTTAGATCTACATGTAATAGTGGAGGAAATTTTAATTAGATTGTACCAAAATGGAGAATATTACAGCACACATACATGTACACTGTTATATAGTTGGGGTGGGACGTAGCCCAGTGGTAAAGTGCTAGCTTGATGTGTGGTCTGTTTAGGATCGATCCCCATTGGTGGCTGCATTGTGCTGTTTCTTGTTTCAACCAGTTCTCTACAACTGGTATAACAAAGGCTGTGGTATGTACTATCCTGTCTTTGGGATGGTGCGTATAAAAAGACACCTTGCAGCTAATCTAAAGAATAGCCCATGAAGTGGTGACAGAATGTTTTCTCTTTCAGTATCTGTGTGGTCCTTAACCATATGTCTGACGCATATAACCTATATAATAAAATGTGTTGAGCGCATCATTAAATAAAACGTTTCTTTCCTTCCTGTTACATAGTTTGTGAAGTTTAATTTTTTTCTTTTTGGGAGGGGGGAGGGTGTCACTTTTTTTTCTAGTCATTGCTCATTGTTTGTGAATATCTTTTATTTTTTAGCTTGTTTTGGAGATCCCATTGCTGAAACATTCAACATGGCTGCACAGCATGGGAAGACTCCAAGGACTTTGGAAAATTCTGCGATTTCTCTGTTCTATTTTTCTGACAAAGTTACATACCTTAATCGATGTATTGAGCTGATCGAACGCTTCTGTGAAGAGGAAACAGTCAAAAAGACACTTGAAGATGTCTCACTGAAGAATTTGAATCCATCACAGGTTTGATTAGATCACCGTACATATACATCCACAAAATTAAAACTAAAAATATTAATCTACTTAAAATATTGTTTTTAGATAATATCATTCTATTTGTAGTCACTATCAGACAAGCTGTTCACATGTCTTGTTTAAGGTTTTATATGTACTCAACTTGATTTGCAAAGTTTTGCATTTTGTGTATCTTTATTTGAGCTTGTATGTAAAACATGGTAGAATCTTTTATATGTGTAAAATAGAACCTACCAATATAGAAATACCTATAAATATAGGAAGAGTTCATTTCCAAATTGCAATGCATCCATTTATGTCATTTTGAGATTTTGTTGCTACATGGTGTTGTGTATATCTCACAAAGGATACTTTTAAGATTCTGTTTAATGGGCATAGATCACATTTTGATGAAACTCTTTAGTGGTAATGTTGAGTTGTTTTAACATCTGTATACCTTCACAGCTAACTGCAAAATTTGGAAATTAACTCTTCATATATACATTTTTTAAATTAAATATCGTTTACTCAGGGCGACCGTCCTCGGTGGCATCGTGGTTTGCCATCGGTCTACAGGCTGGTAGGTACTGGGTTCATATCCCAGTCGAGGCATGGGATTTTTAATCCAGATACCGACTCCAAACCCTAAGTGAGTGTTCCGCAAGGCTCAATGGTTAGGTGTAAACCACTTGCACTAACCAGTGATCCATAACTGATTCAACAAAGGCCATGGTTTGTGCTATCCTGCCTGTGGGAAGTGCAAATAAAAGATCCCTTGCTGCTAATCGACATAAGAGTAGCCCATGATGTGGCGGCAGCAGGTTTCCTCTCAAAATCTGTGTGGTTCTTGACCATATGTCTGACGCCATATAACCGTAAATAAAATGTGTTGAATGTGTCGTTAAATCAAATATTTCTATCTTTCTTTCTTTACTCAGAGCCATAGCTAGGATTTCTTTTGTGTGGAGAGGGGGGGGGTGGCAGATGAATTCTTGAAATGAAATGAGATGAAAGACACAAGACAATAGGGGATTCAGAGGTATACGCTCATCAGGAAATGTTGAAAGCTATAGGCTCTGAAATACCATTTTGCAGCTACATGTATATCAGGGAGGTTATATATACTTAAATTTCAATAACCAATACGTTTCTGTTATTTTCCTCAGATTTGTTTTCTCGCTAGCAGCAGCCTTGATTTACTGTTTAATTTTTTTGCAAGATTGAAAAAGTGAAGTCTCTAGAGAAAGACTACCAAGTGAAAGTGACATACCAGCGAGACAGTGGACAACTTCACATACAAGGAATGCTGCAGGACGTTTCTGATGCCTCTGATGTCATACACCAAATTCTCAGAGAAGTTGATTGTTTTAAGCTGGAATGTCAGAAAGCTGAAATACTTTCCAATCTCGTTCAGTGGTATTTTATTGACGTTGCTGAACGGGGAGAAGAAATTCTAACAAAGTATGACAAAGATGTGAATGGTACCATAGAGAAGGCCTTTCATGATAAATATCCCATTGTCACTCTGGAAGCTGGTGGGTCTAAATACATCATTGATTTCAGTACCATGGAAGAGTATCCTGCTGATAACAGACTTGACTCTGTCAAAGTTGTCCGCAACGATCTCATTAGAGGTAAGCTACTTCAAATTTGTCTGCTAGAATCTTTATAATATTGCAATGACAATTTTGCATGGATTTTATTATAGATAAGCCCTATAAAGATAGGTATATTTTATTAAAGATTATTGCTACAACAACAAAGGTGTCTATATTCCTATTAAGGACTGGTTGAAGATTGTCGGCAAGTATAGATAACAAATGGTTAGATAATAGAAAACTTTATCAAATGTGAAACACTGCTTTTGGTGGTCATGGGGATATGTGAGAATATTGCACTCACTTCTCTGTCATTAAAGCGGCAGTATCCGGAATATTTTTATTATTTAAGCATATACCAATTACGTTTGGTGCATATATGACACCGCACTCTGCATTGGTTTCACTATGCTGGCTTATCCAGGTCAAAAACAAAGCCAGAATTTCGAAAGTGGGACACTTTTGATGGGCTCCTACTGATCTCGGTTTTCATTGGCTTATCACAAGTGTGGAATTTCCCAACAAGAGATACGAGAGGTTTCGCAATTTTTTAACATATTTAACTGTCTTGATTGAGGAGTCGTCTTATATCTCCAAAACATATTTATATCCATAGAGGTGGGTGTGGGATTTGCCTTGAAATTTTGACAGTGGCCAGCTGTTTACTAATTACGTAACACTCTTGGGGTAGAGAAAGAGGGTACTGTGTTCAATTTACGTAACATTTATTTGAATTTATTGATTTTAACACGTAAAATTCAGAAGTAAAAACGTTCATTGTCTACTTTAATATATTTTATTAAAAATAATATATACATGATTAATGTGTTACTAGTATACAAACTAAACTTTGAAAGTTCTACTAATATACTTTATAAAATATTAATTCTGAAATAGGAAGATACGATTGTCGATAATACATTATCAAGATCAAACTGGTGTTAATGAAAGACTTTAGTACTGTATCCTTAACCGAACGTTTTTCGTACAGCGCAAGATTTCTCTTTTAATTTTTCGAGGTGAACCCTACAATTTGAAATCGGCAAACGCACATGTTAACTGAAACTGATAACAGGCTGTCTTTGTGCTTTGCCGAGCTATGGCGGCACAGGCGACGAATCAGGCGTATACTTTTGACAATCTCCGTTCATAGCGAACACACAAAGTTTTTTAAAAGTGCATTAAATTTTGAGCTTGTATTTCATATTGGTACATGACGTTATAATATGGTAACCAGACAATGTAACTTTAACTGTTAACCCTAATCCAGGATAGACAGACCATCTCCAGAAATAAATTATAAGTGAAAACCTAATTGGTCTCGGTGGTGTAGTGGTTATGTCATATCAAGCTTATTGTTGGTAGGTATTGAATCCCATTCCAGTATTGACTCCAACCAATTAAGAAAACATTTTAACAGCTTATTTTAGAGATATAAAACCACTACACTGACTTCTTTCCATTAACCTCAGACAGTACTAGACAGAGAGCTAGAATGTATACCAAAAAAAGTTTACATAAATTTTTAAGTGAATACAAAATTAAAAGTTGAAAGAAAGAACAAGGGCAACATAATGTGTTTACAACTACCACTATAAAGAGTACTAAGTAATTAAAAATATAGTGTACAGTAAACAAATCAAGTTGGGATTTATTTGTATACACTGTTCTGAAACTATCAATATAAAACATATGTAAATAAAATATAGTCTGCAGTCAAAAAATTAAATCATGTTTATGTTACATGATCAATATGTTTGGTCACTAAGCGAAATGTTAGCAATTTATGTAGTCATCATATCTTGCCACATACTGTATGTATGAAATGTGGTGGCCATTTTTAATTAGTTTGTCATCTTGGAAGTTGTTAACATTGACAGTTCATGTATACATTGTTTAAACATTGTATTAAAATAATTTAAACTGCACTAATTCATCTGAAAGAAGGCTATATGGTACCTATAATAGAAAACAATTCACTTCACACATGGCAAAATTCAAAATGCCTGTCAAGGTCATAACATGTCACCTTCAAGATGGATCCTAATCTTAAAATGGTCATTGTGCCAAATGTCATGCTTGTACCAATGCACAACACCATCTACATTTGAGTTTTTCTGCTCCGCTTTTGTAGCATGTTAGTAGTAGTGCAAATATGACATGTACTGGTACAACCGCAATGGTGCTGTAAATGTAGCTACAGATGTACTGTTCAGACCTGTCAACCTTTAGTCAAGAGAAAGCAGGAGGTGTGTGTTGAAAAAGCAGGAAATTTCCGTAAAGTTTTCGTCCACGGAAAGTCCCGAAGTATACTGGTACAGTAAAAAATGTACCGGTACATACCACGACAGAACAAAATACCGGTATACCGGTAATACCACACACCTGTAGTATACTTTATCATGCAACCAAGCTTCCAGTTACCTGCTAACACCTACATGATAATCTGAAGTGTTATATAGTCAATGCCTGATAACATGTATGTGTTATCTAGTCATTAGGAAATGAATCGTGGGCATGGCAAGTCATTGTAATGACATCATCGTAGCTTTAATTTAATGACGTCATGGTAGCTTCCAGCCTTATGTTTGTGACGTATATCCGTGACGTATTTACGCCAGCAGCTGTTAGTGGGGGGAATGGTGTGTTTATTTTTTATGAAAAACGGTCAAAGTATGGTTAAAAAGGGTTGCATGATAAAAACAATACCAGGTTACTACGTTTTGATATCGTTATTATTTGGCTCGGTTCGATAATGGTGTAACAGGCTCACTGAAGCTCGCCTGATACCCAATTATCTAAACCTCGCCAAATAACAACGATATCAAAACATAGTAACCTGGTATTCTATATATATAATTTCTTTGTTTGTTATCAACAGACACGAAATCAAAGATCAAAGTGCTGGATGTTGAATCGGTTCATTTCAAAGCAGTGCAAGTGCTAGTTGGAGAGCAGCTTGTAAAGAAAAGTCTTACAACATCTATCCTTCCGAGTGGTAAAATTCAGCTAAAGTGTCAAGATTCATTTACTGAAGCTCAAGAAATGCAAAACATAGTGCAGGCACTCATCAGGGAAGATGTCAAACTTGAAAGCAAAATGTCAGAACAAGAGATGGCATTAGTTTTTAAAAATGTACAAGAGTCTGCTCCACAGGTTTATTGTGCTCATATTCCAGATCAACAGATCATTGCAATTTTCGCTAAAGATCAAAATGGAATTGATGCTGCAAAAAAAAAAATTGTAGTAGATTTGGAACAGATAAAAAGCCAATCTGAAGCAACCAGAGTCCAGGCAGTTGTAAGGGAAGAGTTTCTTGATGCAAATGTAGTCACGCTGGAAGTTGATTCACATCAGTTTGAAGCAGCCAAAAGACTCAAGATTGTTGGAAAGAAGCAGCTGAAGAAATGTATTTCTGTGGATCAACTTGAATCTGGTAAAGTGCAGTTAAATGCTGCGGGACCAAACATTCGAATAGGCTTGGACCAAGTAAAGACCCAATCTCAAGGGTGCAGAACTTTAACTTCATCCAGTAAAACAATGGACTCTTCTCAAAAAGCTGAAGTAAGGCTAGTCATTAATAAGCAGATCAGGGTGGGTGCAAAGACAACTGTAGTTGAGCCATTTATCAGAGGGAAACTGCTCGATATCATGGTGTACAAGGGTGACATCACTCAGCTGTCAGTGGATGCTATTGTAAATACTTCTAATGGTCGTCTAGCTCATGGAGCAGGAGTAGCAAGAGCTATAGCTGATGCAGCTGGTGATGACTTGCTCAAGGAAGGAATCAGGTATATTCAAGACCATGGTGTAATCAATGTGACTGGTGTTGTGGCTACCACAGCTGGAAGACTACCCTACAAGAAGGTGCTTCATGCTGTTGGACCAGCTTATTATGATTACAAAGACAAGACAGAATGTCTGGAAGATCTCTGTAAGACCATACTGAGATGTATGTGTAAGGCGAGAAACCTGAATATGACATCTGTGGCTATTCCTTCCATCAGTGCAGGTAAATCCATTCTTTCTGTAAAACATTTAGGAGAAGGATATAGTCAAGTAGCACTTACCGGTAATTAAGGTATCATTTATTTTTCCCATTTCAAGCAGTGCTCCATAATTGGTATATCAAAGGGTGTTGCATATATATTTATAGGGAGTGCATGTGAAAAATGTTTGGTAATTTACTACACAGCTGACATCACATTTGTTTGATTTCTATAGTTAATTTGTTTATGCAATCTCAGTAAATGTACTCCATAAATACAGAAAATGGTCAGTACCTGCTACAACCCCACACCATAAAAGTGCTTACTTTACAGACAAAGGCGTGTCGGGCCACTACACCTAATGGCCCTGGGGAAACCCCTGGCCCTGGGGAAACCCCTGACCCTGTCAGCTCAGACAATTGTTTCTAAACAAGTTTTTGTTTCATAATTATGCAGCGTTTATTTGGTGCTCGTGAATATTGTGAATTCAGTGTGTGTGTGTGTGTGTGTGTGTGTGTGTGTGTGTGAGTATGTGTGTGTTAGTGTGTGTGTGTTAGTGTGTGTATGTGTGTCAGTGTGTGTGTGTGTGTGTCAGCATGTGTGTCAGTGTGTGTGTCAGTGTGTGTGTGTGTGTGTGTGTGTGTGTGTGTGTGTGTGTGTGTGTGTGTGTGTGTGTGTGTGTGTGTGTGAGCAAGTATGTGTGTGAGAGCGAATATGTGAAAGTGTGTGTGTGTGGTATTCATTTGTTTTGTTTTATTGATTATAGTCTTAGTTTTACATATACATTGAACATGTTTTTAAATTAAAATGTTTTTATTTTTGCTTGTGACATGCAATATTAGTTTAGTTAAACATTTCCCTAATATGCTTGCTTGACAATTAATGGATGTATTTTGCCTTCATTTCATAAATATTTTAAAATACATTATTATTGATATTCAGTTGCACTGTATATATGGAGCAGCCCTTGAAATTCGGACAAGTTTGCTACGGCTGTTAAGTGCCGTCGTAAATCAGTTTAAAAGAAAAGATTAATGCCATCAAAATTATTCATATATGACCCACTGCAGTAATATTATTCTAAAACATGACATCTCAACGTGACTTTCGGAAGCTTCAATACTGGAATAAACCGATTTATATTAAATTGAAAACATTGGGCCACACTCGATTATAAATACATTTTTCTGGGATCTGTAATTGGACAAAATTCAGAAAAAAATGCCTACAGATTTTGCACCACTCTCATATTTGTGACAGCAATGAAATGCTGTCGCAAATCAATTTTGCGATAGCTTTTGCGACGGCATTGCTGATTCCTGTCGCGAATTTCGAGGGCTGATGGAGTACCCAAGCCATTGTATGTGAGGTGATGTTTAATATTTTATATTTATTTTTAAGCTATATTATATGGAGTACCCAAGCTGTCTTGTGCTCATTTGTATGTGATATTTGCTATTTATTTTGAAGGAGGTGATGTTTAATATTTGGTATTTATTTTCAAGGTATATTTGGAGTACCAAAGCCATCTTGTGCTGAGATGTATGTGAGAGCTGTGAAATCCTTTGACACGGTGGTTACTGGTGGATCACTGAGACAAATTCACTTTGTAGATGTCAATGACGAGATGCTGCATCTTATCCAAAATGAATTTGTAAACGAATGGAACAAAAAGCTGGATGGTCATATCTTACGTCTTGACAGGAAATTCATCAAACAGTGTCTTTAAAGCTGCACGCCCTAGTTCCATCCAGCGAAAATAAATTATTATTTTGGTTAATCTACAAACCTGTAACACACTTAGATCACGTTTTTTATAAAATGGAGTGAAAAAGCAGGTTTTATATTGATAAATACCATGGGAACCCCATGTCCCAATTGCTTCAAATATGTTTGAATGCTAGTATTTTGATGTCACTGGTAGATGTCGCTTGAAGCACAAAAATGCCTACGTCATTTGACAGAAACTTTGGGTGCGTTCGTTTCACCTCCCCTGGACATGTTCCAGCTGTTCTGTCCTGGACAGCGAAAGGAATGAATTTGGAACACGAAGTTGCTTTACGAACATGGGTGCTTCTGTTTAGGTAGTGGCTGCTGCAGCAATCATGATACTTGAATCGGAATAAGATGACACTGACCATGTTGACTAGATACTACAGTGTTTGAAATAATAAATTTTATATATTTTGTATTTCGGAACTGGGT
>JAECMU010084152.1:7561-29694 GCA_016106625.1 Dracogyra subfuscus
CATTAGTTTCAAACCGAGTGTTTGACAGTACGGTTTTAACTACCGGTTAATATGCTTCTATTCTTGGCCCAGTGGTTAGGATACTGGGATGTCAAATGGATGCGAATCGTGCAGTAGGTTCGAAACCTACCTCTTAACACTGGGTTTAAAAAAATAAAAAATATTATGAGAAATGGAGTTAAATGAGAATGTTCAATGTTCGCCAAAACGCCAAAATTGACGCCGTGTCCGCCGTCGTAATGAAAGTAATACATATACTAGTATCTCAACTGTTAATAACATTTTAATAAAAACATCAAACCAATATAAACATCGTAATAAGAAGTTTAATATATCTACTAATCACACTATGTCATGCAAAAATAAGATGATAAATAATAGACGAAGCAAAATATAAAAATAGATTTATATGTAACTTTATTAGGACGGACTATTTCTGAAAGCAGGCTAGGAAGAAACGTGGTATAAGAATACACTCTCAAGAGTACTGCTAAAGTAATCTATGTCCCCTACCGTGCCCAATATCTCCTAAGGTCAAGGGCCATAACTCTGTGAAAAAAATGTGTAAGTCGCCAAGAAAGTCAAACTTGATCTGTAACAGTAACTGATAAAGCTATATATAAAAGTTCAGCTCGATGCGTTATAAAAATTTGTTTTATCATAAAAGCGGTATGTGGGCCAGTCGGACGGGCAGACATACGGACACACAGACAGCCAGACAGAAGGACGGAGGTGAAACCTATAGTCCCCTAGTATGGGACTAACACTCCTTATTGTAACCAACTATTTTGCACCCGTAATACAAAATTATGCAAAGTTTTAAAATAGTATCCCCATTATCCGGAATTGGTAATCGGAAATAATATCATTCATCACACAATTTGTCATCCACTACGACAGCATATCAGAGCCCATTGACAATTCAGAGGGACGACGTTGACAAGGTAACATGGACTTTGGCGTCTCGTTGAACACGTCAATCTCAACGCTGGCTATTTCGAAAATGGTAATGTGTACTCTTTTTCTAATGAAAGCAGGATCCATCTGTTCAGACTCGACAGTAGAACACTTGTTTACCAATGTGCTGGCGCGAGAACGGCCCCTGTTGTTTTTAGAAGAACATACCGTTTAGTGATGGTACTGTTACGGTTTGGGGTGATATCTGTGACTAACAGCGAACAGACTTTGTTATCATAGAGAGGACATCTTGCAGCACAGTGTTTACATCGACTAGGTGTTACGCCCCTTCTTAATATTCTAATAGAACAACCCCAAAATCAAATTTCAAAAGACCAATGCAAGACCTTACACAGCTCATGGTTTGCAAGTGTTCTTCGCTGCAAGCAACGTCGATGTTTTACCATGGTCGGCCCATGCTCTTGAGTTGTCACCCATTGAACACATATGGGATCATCTTGACTAGATAATTAGATGCCGTTCTAATCTCCTATGAAGAGAGATGAGATGACGCAGGCATTGGGAGAGGAATGAAGGGAAACAGATGCCGTTCTAATCTCCTATGAAGAGAGATCAAATGACGCAGGCACTGGGAGAGGAATGAAGGGCAATAGATGCCGTTCTAATCTTCTATGAAGAGAGATCAGATGACGCAGGCACTGGGAGAGGAATGAAGGGAATAGATGCCGTTCTAATATCCTATGAAGAGAGATCAGATGACGCAGGCACTGGGAGAGGAATGAAGGGAAATAGATGCCGTTCTAATCTCCTATGAAGAGAGATCAGATGACGCAGGCATTGGGAGAGGAATGAAGGGCAATACCTAATGCCATCATTAGATGCTTAACAAATCTGAACGACAAAACCGGTATCTGTTATTAAGACCGTATCTCTACAAAATAATAGTTGATTCCATGAATCTCTGTTTAGTGCCTCGTGCATAGGAGGACAGAGGCTCCCGAAGAAATACTTTACTGAAAAAGGCATCCTTTTGAGAACCACAAAACTAGCACAGTATTATATATTTTTATGAAATATTGAAACATACTAAAAGTGACATAATAAAATAATATATATTTTACTTGCTAACCGAACAAAAGTCTACTCACATGTTTATATCTACTGAGGGATCAATCACGTTCATCTTGATCACCACCTCCAATATAAGTTGCTTGATATCGGGATAGGAGGGGGATTGTTTGACTGGTGGGAGTAGTTTCGATTGTTTTATTATTAAATGTGTGAAGTGGAGAGAGAATAATTTAACTTATTTACATTATACTATGTGTCATTTGGGTTTAACAGCTAGAAAAGCATCGAACAAAGCATTTAATTGCCAGCAATTTGTCTATTGTTTATAATCAAGAGTTCAAATGAAGCACTGTTGCATGTGGAAGGCAAGGGTTGTGTCTGATCCTATATCGTATAGGAAGATTATAGAGGTGGTATGCAGACATCAAAAGGAGGATTCCAGAACATCTTGGTGATAACAGACTATTTCACTCGTTATGCCCAAGCTATTCCAAACAGGAAGCAGACAGCGAAAATAACTGTAGAAGCTCTCTTTAATGACGTTTTTATTCATTATAGATTTCCGCTTCAACTCCTCTCTGAGCAAGGAGCAAACAACTGTGTTCAGTAGCAGGCATAACGAAGTCCAGGACTACCCTACCACCCTGTAATGGGACGACTGAATGGTTTAATCGAACTCTGCTCAGTATGCTAGGCACACTGGATCTGGAAAAGAAGAAAACTTGGAAGTCGTATATTTCACAAATTGTCACAACAAATGAGACGACTGGACATTCTCCATTAATTTTTAGACGTCAGCCGAGATCGCCAGTAGCTCTTGCTTTGGGAACAGACTGCGAGAAAGACAAGATGAACCTGAATAGCTGTATTTCTCAACTTACAAAACAACTTCAGGAGTCTTACAAGCTGGCATCAGACAAGATAGACTATAGCCAACAGAATCAAAATAGGTATTTTGATATAAAGATCAGAGGGGCAACAATACAGACACCTGCTGATAAATGGGAGGAGGGTGTGTACATTGTACATGTTTTATTCAACCCAGATATCCCAGTATTTGTGTTGAAGAGAGAAGATGGGCAGAGCAGGAACCGCATGCTACACCGTAATTGTTCCTGCCCCCTGATTCACTTCCTATACATTCTCAGGATGACCGGCCAAGACGGTTACTGTCTGAAACACCAGAGAGGAAACATAGACCACATTGCCGCCTGCCTAAGACACCAGAGGAAATGACACAGAGCAAAATTAGACGATGGAGCAATACCATTTGAAGAGGAAAGTTTATTAGAGGACCATTTTTGTTGTACTTGTTGTTGGCCCCCCAGTTAGTAAATGTCTAGTGGTCAGTGTCCCAGACATCGCTGTCTCAGAGACCGAAGAAGATACTGGTTTAGAAGACACAGCCCAACCTGACAATGTGATCAGTTAGGGGATAGAGAAACCACAGCATAAATCTGCAGAAACAGATATCTTGCCATTGGATCAGCGATTAGAGCAGAACAATTCTCATGATTTTCATCAAGAGTCCGAGGGATCCAGTGCTGATTAAGATTGTGAAATGCCTTGTGCTTTTTATCAAGAATTTCCCAATGCGCCACCAGGCGTAGATAATGTAAGATATACTCCTTTACCGCGGTGGTCAAACAGACAAAGACTTTTCCCAACGATATATAGAATGTGCAAGTACAACATGCTGCAAATCAACAAGAAGCAACACAGATTATGGTTGGAGAGAAAGAGCTAGTTACCTCCAAAGGGTATGCTGGATATTTTAACTTTGGATAATGTCATTCAAAAATGATCAGAACATAATGTTTGTTTTTAAACTTGTACTTGGAAGTGTAAATTGCCACTGACAAGTGATGAGGACATCATTTTATTTGGAAGGGGAGTCTGCAACCGGGTGTTTTAGACTACATTTAGTATACACATACTATTGTAAAGGTAGTTAAGGTAGTTGCATTCTGTCTTGTGCATGCTTTCGATGCTTCCTTAATTTCTCTAGCTTTCTGGGCTTGGAATGTGCTCACTGATAACTCAGTTCTGGTAGGCCAAGTTTTTCTGTGTTCTCTTGGTCAGAAGCTTTGTGACTTTTAAAGAGGACATATCACTTCAGTGAGAAGATACGATTTTATTCACAGCATATGCACAGCTAAAAATCACAAATAATTTTAAAGATGCCATCATTATGTAAGACTACAACCAGCATAATGCTCGCGTAAAAACCCGAAACACACAGTCCTGTCTTTGTCTGTTTATAGTTATCGTTGGAACCACAGATCGTCATATCCCACCCGATGGATGATCCAAATAAACACCTGCCGAGTTGTTCATGTTTTTTCATAAACAACACTTCGTGAACAATTATTATATAATTAGTGTTTCTTTAATGATGCATAAGCATTATTTAAACTGCGACTATTAAAATTTTGGAGTGGTTATTTTACTTGGCAATGGTGGAAAGAGGGGCAGCGAGAGACAGGGGAATGGATGATACACAGACTACTATCCATATGAGTTCATCGATGGTGACTCGTCGCCCCTAGGCGAGTGCTCCACCACTGATCTACACCTTGTCGCTTGTGTGTACGACTACATACATAGTGGTATATTAGATGAGGGTTCGTTAGTCCAAGAACCTGACGAAAATCACACACAACTGTTATAATGGTTTTAGTATACCATATGACAAAACATAAATGTGTGATGGCTTTCCCTACAGAGCATCTTTAGTCACGTTTAAGCTTTCTTATTCAGGCAGTTAGAAAATTAGAGAAGTTCTTATTTGAGTACCCTCAATCTCATTTGTTGTTTTCACATCTGTCGAACGTGCTGATTAAGAATTTGGGGGTGCAAACCTGGCACACTTGAGCATTTGAAAATATTCAAGATGGTTGTCAAAACATATTTGGCAATATATTAGATACTTGATCGCCTATGATGGAACTATTGATGGCTATGATAGTGTTTTAGAACTGAGAAGATTAACTGTGTCTGTCCCAAGCTAATCAAGACATTTCAAAGTCATCGAGATCGAAGATCGCCACCACTAGAGCAGTTTAAAAGAATATTGTACCCTAACATATTTTAGATTAACAAAGGAAAGACTGAGATGTTTTTTATTCAGTTTCATTAGTCTCCCGCTTGTCTAACCAGAGAGGACTATAGGTTTCATCTCAGCCCTTCTGTCTGTCTGTCTGTCCGTCTGTCCGTCTGTCCCGCATATAGCTTTCCGGATTGCAGATCAAATTTGACTTTAATGATGATATACCCATTTGTGACAGTGTTATGGACCTTGAACTTAGGAGACTTTCTTATCAGTGCGAGAACATATTGAAAATCATTTGCATATAATGTCTATCATGTACTGTTACAGATCAAGTTTAACATTCATTAGGAGTTACCCATGTTTTAGTTATGTTCCCCGAACTTAGGAGATATGAACATTTGTTGGAACCGGTAGGGGACGTGTATTGTTTTGGAAGTACTCTCAGAATGCTTGGTCATCAAGAGGATCCATTTATAACAAGCTCTTGCGTACTGATATATTGCATCATCATTTAAACCTAGAACATGGCGATATCTGGCAGTCTAGTTTACGCCCAACTAATCATCTGTACTTAAAATACAGGGTTTTCTCAGGGCAAAGGATTAATTCGTGCATTCACTTTTTAATACAGAGACGAATATTGTAATTGCTTGATTTCATAATGCCTGCAAAACCAAAGACATCTCCACGTTTGATGAATCACCTGAAACAAATCGTTCTGAAACCCACTGCTACGTTTGAGGGTGTTCAATCCATTTTTAAAAGAATGTCTACAAAAGAAGGTATCTAAATCATCATCTACCATAATAACAGCTAAGCTGACTACTATGTCTTAGGGAGCGCACCAGTCTATGTGTGAATTATCACTGGATTTTGTTGATGATGACAATTTGGCTCAGCAAAATCTTTTTGATTAAAAAAAGGTATTCGATTTTGAATATTAGTATACATCACGCAATGATAGGTGGCCTAACGTTCCACAAATATGAAATACGTCGCCTTGAATACCTGCATTACCCAGTTGGCACAACTTGTTTTTTAATATCTCCATTGATTTCAGAGGCAGTCGGCTTCACTTGACATGGAATAGTTACTTGTAGAAGTGATCTAGAGCTTCACTTTCCTCTATGATCAAGTTCTATGCATCTGTACGTAGCCTTCCTGGTGGCTTATCCATATCTAAGACATTAAGTTTAATATGTTTAAATACTTCAGACAGACAGAGCCGCAAGTATCACAGCTTCTAAAGACATAGGCTAGAATATGAAATGTGTCTTTGGTGTCCCTCGGCATTAGTTCTGTGATTTGGACTACAACTAATTCGGTGTGCTTTTTCAACAACAAATGCTCTCTTGGGTGAGAAATATAGGAGTTATCAAACAGTTTTTGTAGCTTGTTTTAAAGAAAAACAGTCACAAACATTTAACATAGAGACAAAGA
This sequence comes from Dracogyra subfuscus, assembly GCA_016106625.1. NCBI lineage: Eukaryota > Metazoa > Mollusca > Gastropoda > Neomphalida > Peltospiridae > Dracogyra > Dracogyra subfuscus. Next base: position 14,043 of record JAECMU010084152.1, read on the forward strand.
TTTGCTTGCTTTTGGCATTACAAACATAGATAATGATGAGATGAATGGCGAAGCCGCATTATTTCCAGTTTGGTATGTGACTGTTTGACTATTAAAATTGCCTGAGGTGGGATACGAATTCAGTATCTACCAGCCTCAAGTCGAATGACATAACCACTACACCACCGATGCCGTTAGTTTTTGTAGCTGCCATGGTAAGAAGCAATCTTATACAATGTTGATGAAGATGAGCGTGAAGAGGCTGAATATGCCTTTGGAATTGTACAGTATTTACATCAGTAGATCAATGATCACAGGGTGGTGCATTTTCAAAGTTTCGTACTTTTTGTAGTGTCCCTTTTGTGGCCATTCATTCGGAGGTAAGTCGAAGCATACTAGTACACAAGTAATTGTCATGTTATGGTCAGAAATTACCAATTTTATGAAAATTGTCTTAGACAACAAATTACAATGCATATATCTATCTGAAGAAAATGGGTATAAGAAAACTACAAAACTCAAGTCGCGACAAGGCTGGCATTTTGAATTACTTGGTCAACTTTATGCAACCTTTACCTGTAGATTTTCTTTTTAAGATTATTAAAACTTAAAAGATGGTTTCAAAATTAGTTTTAGGTGTTTCTAGAAAAGGACATAAAGTGGCCTGTTTTGAAGACATTTTTGAATCTTGGATTCAAACAATGAATATTTACAAGAACTGAATGCTTTGCCCCCTAGAAACCCTGTATTTTAAGCATAAATTATTGTTTGGAGTACAATATGCAGAATTGTAATATATGGTTACGTCTTACTTTCAGCGGCGTTCTACATGGCTATCTTGGGTTTACATGATTCTACTGCAATATCTCATAATGTATTCATTAGCCACAAAAACTAAATCATTAACATACAAATATCTTCCTAATCGAAATAAAATAAGATAATTACGCTGTCCTTGTTCTGGCTGCTTTAGTGGAGGCCTTCTCGAGTTAAATTGATGCTGCATTGATTACGTTAGCTGGGGATAGTTACACATTAATTCATTAACTCCTAAAGTACCGTCAGTCACATCAACAATTTTGTCAAAGCTGATAAAATACATGAGATATTGCCAGTTGTGTGTTATGGCAGCCATTTTGAGTGTCAAAATACTTAAAGGTGCCAAGTTTGCAGATCCCCAGTCAACACTGTCCAAAGATGCATAAACCACAATTTGTTTTTAAATAATTGTGGTATTCGAACTTCAAGATGAGACAAAACTGAGGATTTGGCAGACTGTTTTGTCTCACGGTTGAGATTATATTCAGTTTTTATGTTTGCTTCCATTAATCGTACACATAATGAAACAAATATGCAATCTAAGCAATTTCTGCAAGTACGATACGTTTTAAATCAAAGTTTCAGTTCTATTTTACCAACGGAAAAATGGTAGTCATTGCATTATGTTGCTATATGTTATTTTATAGTAGCTTGTAGATTTATAATTGTTCTAGTGAGTATGCAATTCACGTAAGAGGATAATGTTTCCTATGTTTTATTAACTGGAATCCGAATGTATCCGATCTGAAAATAGTTAACTGCCCGATATACGAATTACTAAAGATGGTGTGCAACGAAACGTGTTTATTATATAAGTTATATCATTACAAACATTGTAGTATACTAGCTTCTGGTGGATGTTGACAATTAATTTCAGTTTGAGTGATTAAAAATAGCTATTATAATGACATATAGATTAATAAGAGAAACTTTAGATTTTAACCCACAGGTACAAATCCCTTAATATTGTTCGGAAAAGGAACTGAAAAATTACATGCCTAAAATCCAGTATTGTGAGTTGTACTTTTCAGCAGAGGTTTAGTTATACACAAACTAAAAACATTGCTTAGAATGGATGAATGTTTAACGAGACACCAGCACGAAAAAATACATCGGCTATTGGGTGTCAAACAATGGTAAATACAAAACATTAATTGATGATCAATATCTATATAAAAATTCAACAGTTAAATAAAAACACAGTGTAAAGAACTGTTAATATTATAATTTAGAATAAAAGTCAGTATCTCGAAGAAAATGTAATAAAAGTTCTGAATGGAATTCAGTTACAGGGTCCACATTTTCGAAGCCATCTTAGCGCTACGATGTAGTAAAACTATCGTAGGTTGTGACGTCACTACAACATACGCTATAGTGACGTCATAACGATGTTTTTCTATGATTTCGTAGGTTAAGATTGCTTCGAAGATATGGGCCCATGTTCATAAGAACTCGTCCCTACCAAATCGCCCTAGCAGGTTGGTCAGCTCGCCCAAACCTTTTGGTCAATTGACCTCAATTTGTTTTTACTAATTCGCCCCAGTGATTTGTCAACTCGCTCCAGTGACAGGTTAACTCTCCCATTTGCACTTTGTTATGATAAAAGTAAACTTAAATTAGTATATTAGATTTGACGGAATTGCATTGGTGTTTTTGCCCTAGTCCGAATATTTGTAAAACCCATTGAACATATAAATATATAATAGACAAATCATTATATAAGACGTAGGCTAGTGGTAAAGCGCTCGGTTGATGCGTGGTCGGTTTAGGATCGATCCTCGTCGGTGGGCCCATTGGGCTAGTTCTCGTTCCTGCCAGTGTACCACGACTGGTGTATCAAAGCCCGTGTTAGGTGCTATCCTGTCTGTGAGATGATGCCTTGCTACTAATGGAAAAAACCTGTAACGGGTTTCCTCTCTATGACTGTGTCAAAATTACCATATGTTTGACATCCAATAGCTGATGATTAATAAATCAATATGCTCTAGAGGTGTAGTTAAACAAAACAAACTTTAACTTTAAAAATATGCGTTACTATCGTTAATGTGGCTGAATTCTAAGTTTGTGGACACATTGTGAACTGAAACATTTTCTAGCTTCTGTGTGCCCGTGTGGGAAACTGGATGTTTCAGTACTCGTCACTTTTCCTAGGTGTTGCAAATGGATTAAAATTTCAATATCGATCAGAGGTTATGATCGGCTTGCATCAACCGATAAACTATTTACTACAATTGATTTACATTATAATATGAACATCAGAAGAATTTGAATTATAAAAGCCATGAACCGAACGTGATGTTCATTGGGATAGACCCTACAAATGGCCAAGTTTACCTTTACTATTTAATTGTTTTCTTCATGTTTATACCAACCCCAACCGCAACTTATGAAGACAATTACAGTTAACATTTTCCCACAAAATCGATAATATGTTTTTATAATTGATCATCACATTATAAGTTAAACAATCTTTTTAATAATAATAATTATTTTTATCGATTATTCGACAGATCACTACTGTTCCCAAATGATGGAGCCAGAACTAAATATGTCTTCTTTTTTTTTCTTCTTTTTTTTCAAAGACATGTATGGTTCAGCCAAATGTATACTAATGAGAAGCGTTGGAATTTTAAATATTATAAGTGCAAGAAAAAGATAACATCTGTCTTAGTAGACTGATAGCTATCGTGATATACTCATATAGATTTACTTCTGGAGGAAAGATGCCTTAAACTCAACAGGGTGAAGGATAATCACACTAGGGAACATGATTTAGTGATACAATTCCTCAATCAAACATTTGACACGTTCGTTCATCCACTGAATGTTCAAGCACATCTGACATGGGTATGTATGATTGTACGTCTTATGACCGACACTGAGATACCTGTTTGATTTCGGTGCTATGCGGGGGTAACTTTCATTTTCTTGATTCTATGGTTTGTGAACAAAGTTAGTGTTGATGAGCAAAGTCATGCAGTCAATGCTTTACACGGTGATCTGCTTGTTGCACCTTTTTGCACTGGCAAATAAATGAGTAAATAGTGTCTCTATCTAACGTATTCTCTATTTCAGCCCATGACATGGTAATGCTTAACTTTTAGACATTAATGTTGGACGTGCTTCTTTTATTTCTATCACCAATAACACCTTGTTTAATAATTTTCAAAAATGTTTTGATGGCAACAGCTTCCAAAGGGTATGTACAGAGGAGTAGCATCAGTTAAGCGATAAAATAATGACAGTTCTGCACTCGTATAGATTACTAACATCTTTAAGGGGTTACTTGATTAAAAAAAGTTACAAAATAACACCACACTCTACCTTTACGAAGTAAAAACACAAGATATAGATATTGGCGATGGCGTTAATTTCTGCATTTAATTCAACGTAAACGTTTCGCATTTAGCTACATTTTTCACAAATTATATGTTCTAGATCAATCAAACTTGGTTTACAGTTGCATCTATGGATATTCATCACAATGTATAATATGCATGCAAAATATTATTAAATGGAAATTTGAACTGAATTTGTAAAAGATTTTTTTTAAATGTATATATTTATTAATTTAATTATAATTATTTGTTTTAAAAACTATTTTTCATTATTTTATTCATTATTTTTTAATTAAAAACAAAATTGCATTGACATGGACATTTATACACTTACCAGCAACATCGCATATGTTTTAAATATGGGTAGGGATGGTAAAATTGCATTACTGTATTTGTTCTGTATAATCTGGTTGAATAATAAGTACGACAAGACGTGTTTGTCGAGTTTTATTCAGTTGCTTTATTTGAGAGGATGACTCTTTAAATTAAATACTGGGATATATTTAGTTTTTACCATATTTCTAAAGTTTTCTGCTAGTTTCCTTTTCTTCCCTATTTCTCTTTTCGTTACTTTTTCCTTTTTTTTCTTTGACTCTCAGATCAAAATAATTTCACATAATTATGGGTGTACATATACATTAATAGGGTATGACTGTGGTTTGAAAGTATATATGAAGTATTGGTATATGTAATATGAATGAATGAATATATGTATGTATGTATGTATGTATGTATGTATGCACTACGTATGTATAACTATATGTAAATATTATGAAATGTAAGACAATGATTCAAAGGCACCCCAACCTTGACATTGTCAGTGATCTGGGGACAATAAATCATTTAAAAAAACCAAGTTTTCTGCTAATGTGAAGTTACGTTTACAAATAATATGAATTAACCAGTATACATTAAAGGATACGACGTTTTATAAATGCAAATGAATGTGAAGTGAATCATGAATGCTTATGAATGAAAACTAAGCAGTAGAAAACAATAATTGAAAACAAGAAAAAAATGTCATTCGTTGTGTGGTCAATATATTTCTAAGGGTAAATGACAATAGTCCGCAGACAATACCATGTCACATCATCCATGCTTATTAAAGGGACAGACCCTAGTTTCAACCCGTGAAAACTAATACTACGTTAATTAATCTACAAACATGAAACACATTTGGATAAAGTTACAGTTGAGTGAAACATGAGTCTGTTACTTAGAAATGGTTAAATACCGTCTGAAAACGGACTAAACCTCCACTTCATAACTGTTACTTTTCAGACGCATGTGCGTTTTAAAAAATATGACAAATGCATTTTGTGATATTAAAACACCAGGATGACCAAATACACTTCAAATGTACATATATTGATAATCTAAACCATAAAATCTAAGTAGAGTATGATTTCAGTTATCATAAACGGCTCTACTAGTAAAAAATATACCTTTGTGTTTAAAAACTAGGGTATGTCCCTTTAAGCAACAATACAAATACTGCATGAGAAGTCGTTAGATATGTTACGAGTTTTTTCAAGACGTATCTGACGAGTAAAAGCAATCAATGTGTGGCTGTTTACTACCACATCGAGTTGTTTAAAGCATATCTTTAAAAGAGTTGTAAGATAAATGATATCAAACATTCACGGAAATAGTATTATATTCATCACCAACCTACAATTACCGAGGCATTTCTTTGAATCTAGTGAAAATGTAAACATATACGATACCATCAACTAATTTTACTGGTGTATGAATACATAACCTGACGGATTTGTTTAACATATCTAAAGTCTACTTCCGCGAACATAAAAATAATCCATCATAGTATTTGTAACTAAATGTAAGAAAACACTGAAAACCTTTCATACTGTATATTTGTAGAAACTTTAATGGAAAATATGATAGCATTTGTTTTTAGGGTTAAGAATATACATATTATTGGTCTCGTTTGTATTTTTAACAAATTTAACAACTTCAAACATAGCAATCCTTTATTATATTCCCAGAAATGCACATACCAAGTTTGATAAAGATTGTCCAAATATTTTCTGTGTTGGTTTACTTTAAACAGACAGGATACACTTTCGTGATAACAGATAACACGTATGCCCTCTTCTGAACATTCCTAACTGGTTTAAAAGACATGTGAGGATGTAAATAATAGAGATACACAATTAGGAGACTTAATTCTAAACAATTGCTTAATGCTATTTAACTATAAAAGTCTTATACACTTTCATCCTGCAAGTGCCTCTTTAACATCCACGAATTTCACTCTTTGCAGTCCAAACAGGTGATAAAACAGATCAATGCGCAACACTCGAGGCACATTGAATATGATGGTCAAATAACCGATGTGCAAGATTTAACTTGCCAGTTGGCAAGAGATCTATTAGATACTTAATTACTTATCTGTAAACTACTAATTCGGCAAGCAATCGTAAAATAAACACGTTTCTATCAAAGTGCTTCACCATCTTGTTTGCTTTCAAAGTGATTACAGGCAAAGCCAACAAATTGCTATTTTGTACAAATAAGTTAAAATTATAGTTTCGTACCTTTGTTGTATACATAGATCGGGCCCGATATCGACATGTACCTGTATAGGTTGTTTAAGTCGAGCAATATACCTTCTGCTCCAGCTTTTGGTTTCTACATATGACAACTTCTAAGATGCTTAGGGCATGCTTGTTGTATGCAGATTTCATGAAACGCCATAATTATCGTTCTGGCACAGAAGTTGTTCCGTCAGGCTTATTATATCCAGGTACCCCGAAGGGCATTCAAACAGATTTATGGTAGGCATTTGAAGGTTATAGCTATTAAATACGATGCATCGCTGACCAAATGTTAATCTATATTTTGAACCTGTGCATATCTTTACATCGTTTTAGATGAAATGACGGACTTAACAGATATGATGGCAGTAGACATGATGGGAACCACCGGTTGTGGCAGTAGACATGATGGGAGCCACCGGTTGTGGCAGTAGACATGATGGGAGCCACCGGTTGTGGCAGTAGACATGATGGGAGCCACCGGTTGGGCAGGATAGGCTCAAATTTGGCAAACACCTAATATCATAACTGTTTCGAAAGTTGTTCAAGAGTTCAAGTCATCAGAGCTATGTTATTTCTAATGATCTTTGATTTTTTAAACAGATATAGGAATGGCAGTCTTCCTTGTGGTAGTGCAAGAATTATTTATTATTCCGTAAAGTATCTCCTAGGGAGTGGTTTTTATCCTTTATACACACCAGACAGAGAATCAACCACTATTTTGCTAAATGCCCACTCGACTCTGTATTTTGCAGAAATACAATTGATTGGGAATGGTGGTTTTATCATTCAGATTTGATCAGTGTTCTATAGATTAATAAGCCTATGCCCCAAAATTCAACGGTAAGTTATTTTTTTCAGGGGAAATGCGTAGGAGTAGGAGTTGGACACTAATTTAACCTTCTGAGTACTGCAGGCGAGATATCTCGCTCGACGTCACGCCAGTTGACATACTGTACACTGTATACAGTGCATTTCCCAATTCATATTTCCCGCTGTTTTTCACAGGCCACTACCGGAAACGGAAATAAAATTAAAGAAAACAGATTTCCGATCAAAATTGTGGATTTTATTTTGATTTTTTCAACTGAAAATACTTTGAAATTTTGAGTTCAAAAAGTGGTTTTTGGCAAGTATGTTCGCTTGACAAAAATGGCGGCACGTCGCGGTCATTTTCAGGGATCGATAGCTGATTGTGACAGCTAATTTGATAATATATTTGATCGTTTTTCCAACAACTAAGATCACCAAATATTGCAATATGAATCGTAGTTCGGGTTTAAAAAAAGATCTGGTCAGAAAACAATTGTTATCGGGAATAATGGACATAAATACTGGACAGCTGGTCACAAATGCCCGTAAGTAAACACAACTTTTTCGATTTTTTGCCTAATTTTAATTGCCATTAGCTGATCTAAAAATAATAAAAATTAAACGAAATCCACGAAAATAATACTTACCGATATATATACTGTAGATCCTGAAATTAATGCGATCATAATATTAATGCGAAAAATGCGAGGCCATGCTATTCGCATTAATAATATGACGCATTTATTTCTATGTTTTGTCTGTATTAAAACAAAACAAAAAATATTTAAAATACCGATACATTTAATAGAACAAAACAAACAACATTTAAAATACCAATACCAATGACTATGGGTAACGGAGCTTGTCAAATGAATAGGTTTCAACACGCTAATTCTGAGATCGACCGTTTCTTTGTTTTTCTTCTTCAAGTTTGCTGCAACAATGTTAGCATACCATTGTGTGAACTGTTCTTTCATTGTAGACACTAATTTTGCACTAGAATGTTTTATTTATTTATTTTTCAAAGCATTGTGATGAAAAACGTTATTTCAAAGGGAGGCCACTCGCATTAATTTCATATCGCATTAATGTCTGACCACCATGACTCGCATTAATTTAGGGACGCATTAATTTCAGGATCTACAATATATAAACTTTATTTCATGTATTTATAAAACATTTAAGTGAATATATGTGAGTAAAAATTATAAACTCGTACCCACTCAACGTGATTTTTGTCAAAAACTAATCCAGTAGTCTAGAGGTTAAGAAATACAACAAATGTAAATATGAACGTAGATTTTAGCTGATATGAATAGACGCTTTTCTGTGAGTCCAGTATGATGAAGAGAAACATGATATGTTATCAGTTCGGAATACCCAGTTGTTAGATAGATGTCGACTCATAACTGTTCATATGCCAATAAATACTATTCATTTCATATAGTACCAATATAATAAACTGCTATAAAGTATTATTATATGAAATATATATATGGCACAGTATTCCATTTATTCATTTCAATAAGCAAATCGTTTATATGGATCATTGTTAAAGTATTACGGGCAAATAAGAATGCAAATCACTCTTGCGTCTGTCTTATCGTATTCTCAACCTCTGCACTGTATCTTGATTTCTCCTAGAAAGTTGGCCAATACCCTTTCGACATTAACATGTGTCCAATTATTCTGGATAATGATGGACCTCCATCACTCGAAAGGCTTCGTATATGGAAGTTGGCTATCAACCTGGCACATATGCAACATAGCGGGCAGCATAGCCCAGTGGTACAGTGCCCGCCTGATGCGCGGTCGGTCTAGGATCGATCCCCGTCAGCTAACCATTGGGGTTTTTCTCGACATAACCATATGTCCGACGCCGATATAACCGTAATTATAATGTGTTGAGTGCGTCGTTAAAGAAAACAAAACAAAACAAAAACATATGCAACATTCGTCTGAAACAATCTGCATTATTCATTCCAGTGATAACAAAGCTTTGTTCAATGCCATTTTGAAAGATATTGCAGTGGAAGCTATTCCTAAAACTTCGGCAGAACCAAAGCATTTCAATAAAGCAATGACGCATAAAAAGATGTAATTAAAAAGCGAAATAAGACTACCCAAAGTTTTAAACGCGAACCTGAAACTGCTATAATACAGTCCGCCACCAGTCTGTCAATGCCACGGATGTCACGTCTCATCATGACATTGCCAATATATTGACAGACAATTTCTCTAATAACCCCTTTTCTGCTTTCAGTACAGAAGCTTTGAAAAGCAACTTATTAACGTCTTATCTGAAATTGTTGAAGTGCTATTCTCTTTTGAAGAGTTGCTGAATGTTTTTTTATTGTCCATGGTACGTCCGTAGAACCAGGTGAAGTACATTATAAACTATTGAAACACTTGTCTGAGTCATCTCTGATGTTTCTTTTAAATACTGTTTACAAAATCTGGATTTCTGATGACTTTCATTTTTATTGGAGAAGAGCAATTATTCCTACTTCAGCGGTTTGTAAGGACCTAAGAAATTGCATCAGCTTTTGCTATATCGTTTTGTCTGGTTATAGTTCAAAGCCATGGAAGGAATGATCAACCATATACTTGTCTAATATCATAAGTCTTATAAATTGATTACTAACGTGCAATCTAGACGTAGTATGCTCGGTCATTTTATTATATTTGTAATATTTTATAGGAAAGCTTTTGTCCATTACAGCATGTGATATTGGTCTTTGTTCACCTGGAGAAAGATTAGCATACAACGTGGACGTATAGGCATGAGCCTTAAATGGAGTATGTCTGCTTTTATCTTCAAAGTCTAAAAAAGTATTTCAAGGTACGAGTGAGATCCGCTTTCACAGATAACCAACCACATGAGATATCATTCTATCAGTTACTTAATTTTCTGTGAGTTTAAAACCTGATGATGATTGCTCGTTGTTTTGTTTTGTTTTTTTTTTTTAAAATTTAAAAAATTTAACGGCGCACTCAACACATTATAATTACGGTTATATCGGCGTCGGACATATGGTTATGTCGAGAAAAAACCCAGTGTTTAGCTGAGATTGCTCGTTGTATGCAAGATTTGATACAGATCGTCTGTATGAATATTATCGAACGAAAGTTGCAGATTTTGTTTCAGTACGTTTCAGCAATGGGCAACTGACAGTGGTTTTCTATTTGCAAAGTCAAAGACTGTATCTATGCATGTATGCTAGAACTGAGGTCCCTGTTTAAATACACAGCTGATTTTGGATAAACGTTTGATTCCATTGGTGGAGGAGACAACATTTGTGGTGGCAGTATGTGCCAGGAAGCTTATTTATTGCATCTCTTCTAAAATATGTTTTAAACAAGGATCTAAAGGCCCTTAACATTTTTAAAGGTTATTGGTAACACAGAAAATGGGGGAGAATTCCGAAAGGTTATGTTCCATTTGTTTAGATCTTTAGTTAGATCTACAATGTATTATAGATTCATTGTGTATTGATCAACAAGCAAGTTTTACTTGCAGATTCTACATCCTATACACAACGGAGAGTTATGGTTTCGTCACCTGTAAAGAGCATGTACACTGAGGCCGAGTTTTTTTGGGTGTTAGCAGTATGACACCATGATAAAATCGTTGCCTAAACACCCAGCAATAACGCAGTGTTTGATAATAAATTAATATATGAAGTTATTTGATGCAAAGCCAAATGCCATTTTCGCAGTTGGTATGCACATTAAGCAAGGTCTTTTATTCGGTTTTTTTAAATCTTGATTTAGCCACTGTTTTGGAACCACCTTCACATTCTTATTTTTCCACCTTGGTATATCAAACCACCTAAAATTGTATTGGATATTGTGCATCTGAAGAAAGATTGCATATATTCAGTCATTTATAAAAAACACTTCATGGTAATTTTCCAGATAGGTACCATGATTACATTGATGTTTTTATAGATGAATCTCGGGATGGCAGTTACAGACTGATTTTTAAATCTTTTTTTTTTTCTGCTGGCAGAAATTTATCAATCCACGCAATCCACATTTTTAAGGACTGTTTTTGTTTGTCTCCAAGATTTACAAAATATGAAGCTACAACATTAATCTCTTTGTGAGGGCACTAAACGTTACAGTTGGGTACTCACAATTGTTCTGAAGGTACTGATTGAGGATCCGAGGTGTGCAAACGTGGCACCCTTGGGCATTTTGAAATACTCAAGATGGCTTTGAAAATACAGAACTTGGATACTTTATCGCATATGGAGAACGTATTCATGTTTATGCCAGTGTGTTAGGGTTTAAAGAATTCATTTTGAAATATTCCAACTAATCAATGCATTGCAACATCAGTTACATCCTATAAGGCCACTATTATAAAGTCTTCGGAATATTAATTTTCCATCAACGAGAGCAAGATTGTGATGTCAATGATTGGCAGATTGAATGATATATTGTATCATCATTTAAATACAGGATGGTCACGAAAATGGTCACCAAGCGTAATATGATGTGACTTTATCTTACCTTCTGTTTTACTCCAAACAATAATGCTTACTTCAAATACGGAGACTTTTAGGAATTTCTTTTTGTTTCATTTATTTTCTATTGCCGAGAAATGTTTTATCATTGCTTGAATCCATGATGACTGGAAAAACAAACAAATGCCCACGGCATCACCTAAACCATTTTTTTTGGGTAATAGTAACGGCTAACGTTTGAGGTTGACCAATCCATTATTATGTTTTAATATCTACAAGAAAAGTACATCATCTAAAAGCAGTCTTTAAGACGTCTGCTTTGTCATAGGAGTGCATCAGTCTGTTACTGAATGATCTAGATGTAATGTTGCATCATTTAGACCACGTCAGTAATCATGATGGGCAAGTAGCATGTACTGATTTGATGTTTTGACAAAGACTATGGAATACCTTTTTACCATTACTATTTTCGGTCTTGCATTGAGTTGCCCATGACAGTTTGTCCCAGCAACACTGTAATTCGCCCGACATTAATTTTTCTCGCCATAGCATTTACCTTTTATATGTATCAGTTACACCTATAATATCACTAATCGTAGCCAAATATTTAAAAAATACAAATAGGTATTTGATTCTTAAAATATACAATCTCCCAGTTAGAACGATGTTATAAATGAATGATTTGGCACATACAATTGATGTACACTGTCCCGTGTTCCAACTGTTGTTGTAGTAGTCATCCTGGATTTAAATGATGATGTGATTCTTTTTTTAACTGAATGTAGTGAAACATTCATTCTCAGACCCCCAAAACACGATAATACATATAAACAGGTTTCTCATAGGTGATAAAATATCAGAGATATATATTGCCGGTTGTGTGTTTTGTGTATTTCAAAATGCTCAAGGACAGCAATATGTGCACTACACGGATCTTCCAACAGCAGCTTACACATACTATGAGGTGTAGAAAGAGTTAAGTGGTCCGCACAGTGATCGCATCAGTCAGGTATACCCGACACATTCATTTATTCTAAAGGGTCCTCTATCTCAATGTGGACATTATCGGTGCACACTTAGTTTTTGCCAAAACAAATTCTGGTTGTGTAGTTATTTTTTTATCGTCGAGGAAAAATATATTTGGTAGACAAATTGTTACTACTACTTTGTACCACTTTGTACCACTGGAAGCGCAATTCCATCCTTTCTAACATATCAATAGCGTCACATTACCTTACTTGGGCAAACCTAATGGCATTCATTTATTTCAAGCTTCTTATAGGGATATTTTGTAGTAGACAAGATGAGTTGTACTTCATATCACTGACATATTTCCATCAATATTAATACTTATAATACAATTGTCGCATATTCAATTAAATATTATTATTAATAATATACAAAATAATATACCGGTAAAGCACAAATGGTATATTATTTTATTAGCATCTAGGGATATTTTGGTACGGTACCTGCTTTCTCCAGAGATAGAGAGAACCAGATAGTCAGATCAAAACAATTAGCTAAACACGATATTTCGTCTGGGTAATAAGATAATGTTATGCCAAGTTGCCAACAAGCGATAAACTTGGCAAATCCCTCCATGTTGCACAATACGTGCCACAGAATGTGTTTTTAAATATTATATTTACTGGGTTGACGTTTCTGCTGGTGGACTATTATTCTCAAGTGCGTCATTGGCTCCATTGCAATTGAAAATATTGCTTTATATAGTAGTAAATATAAAATTTACACTAGTTTTGAACCAAGTGTTTGAAAATGCACATTCTTAACTACCAGTTAAAGTACTTCTATTTTGTAAAGTTTCTTTTGTTTAACGACATTAGTAAAGCACTGATTATCGGCTACTGGATGTCAAACATTTTGACATATAGTCTTAGAGAGGAAACCCGCTACATGTTTCCATTAGTAGCAAGGGATCTTTTTATGCACTGAACAGTTTATTTTGTAGAAGTCACGGCTGTCGAGTGGATAGGACGCTGAATTATCAAGTGTCATGCGAATCAGTGTGGTAGGTTCGAAACCTGCCAGTTATTTTAAATAAAATATTCCCTCAGCTCGCATTATGGATTTTGATCTAAAAGTCGTAAAATGTAATAGGCGTCGGGACGTAGCCCAGAGGTACGTCAATCGCCTGACGCGTGGTTCATCTAAAATAGATCCCCGTCAGTGGGACCATTTGGTTATTTCTCATTCTAGTTAGTGCACCACAACTGGTATATCAAAGGCCGCAGTACTATCATATCTATTGCAATAAATTTAGAATTACTTTTATATGGACGAAACACCTTAAATGATTCTAATAATAACAAAACATTTAATTGTGTCCAAAAATTTATTAAACAAACACATCGATTTGATTAAATAATAATAATAATAATAATAAAAGTCTGATCGTCGGACGGCACATGTACTATCATTGTTTCTTCTTGAATATTACAAGATTCTTTATAAAATTCTGTTGTATATAATGTACTTCTTTCCTCAACTTATTATTTATTATTTAGACAAATCAAATCTGTATGTATATGCATATGTTATTAGATGTATTATTGCCATTGTATTACATTGTATGTATATAGGAGAGGGCCTAGTAAGTTGGCAAACTTGTGCTCGATCCTTTTGTTATTTATCAATAAAATATGTCTTCAATCAAATCAATCAATCTATGGCATAGTGCATATAAATGATCCCTTGCTGCTAATGGAAAAACGTTTCGGGTTTCCTCTCTAAAATATGTCAAGATTATCAAACTTTTGACATCCAATAATCACTGATTAATAAATCAATGTGCTCTGTGGTGTCGTTAAACAAACAACTATAAAATATAATTAGAAAATTCCAACGAGTCTGTCCACAAAGCACCTCGGGCAAGAGCAACAATATGCTGCCAGAAAGAATGGTGTTTGTTTTGTTCGGTGTTAAGTAATGTATGGTTCTTAAGGACTACTAATAAAACATATCACACCAGCTTTTAAAACTGAAATATCATATGCTAATGAGATCATTCACTATCGGAGTTTGTCTTTTATATTCAGTGTTGTATAAAATGTAATGACAGCGATTACGTATGACACCTTTTCTTTGGATATATACCCAAACAATTGTGAAGAACGTGCCTTATGAAGTATGGATTATAGTGAACGGACAATGTTCCTCTGTTACCTTCAGTTGCCTTTAAAATGGGATTGGGATCAACCACTGTTTTGCCAAATGCCAATTCGATTGCATTGTTCACAGATATGCCCCTGACCATGTTTTGTAGTTCTGTCAGTCGTATGTATGGTGACATTACAGTAGACAACATTACCAGTTTTCAATGACGGATGTTTACAATTTTAACAATTATAATACATACAAACTTATAAAAATAGCCCTACTGTGTTCAAATTTATAGAACTGTTAAATAACAACAATGAAAGAATTGTTTTAAAGCCTTTGAAAAAAGAAACATAATTTTGTATTATTAAGTTTTCCCTGCATGTGAATGTGAATACGTAAGTAGAACATTTGTTATTTATATTATGTGTATCTTTAATTTTGCATTTAGTTATTTTATAAACATCATGTTAATACTCATTGGCACCATGTCGCTAATGTATCCCATTTATGGTCGATACGATTTACACGTTGTATACAAACGTTATATATC
>JAECMU010084189.1:0-10253 GCA_016106625.1 Dracogyra subfuscus
CAAAACCAGCCACAGGTTTAGCCAGCAAACGTTTCGCTAACATTCAAGAACTATTTGATTGGTTCCCTACGTGACCATTTGGTTTCCGTGAAACACATAAATCAGTCTAGCCGACGGGGTTGTTTGTTTCTTTCTGTCTGAGATATCATTAAGCGGACAGTGAAGCAAGAACTGAGTTTCATCATCTGTTAATTAGACACATACGTACGTCGCACAGGTGACAATACAACGCGCACATTGGCACCGTTGGTATTTAAATTACTGCGTATCCTTACCGTCGTTGTTATGTCAACGAAATTGTCAATAGTCTTCCTTGATGTAAAATTGGGTTTCTTGTTGAGATAATATTGCCATAGATTCTCTAAATTACGTCTCACAAATACTGATTGCTGGCATGGACTTATCGTGGTCATTTTGGAAAATATCTGTGTAATTATTATATCCATTTAAAGGGACATTCCTGAGTTTGCTGCATTGTACGATGTTTCCCACTAATAAAATATTTCTACGATTAAACTTACATGTTAAATACATTATCTTGTTTAGAATATCAGTGTATGTATATTCAATGGGTTTCTATCGTTTTAGTATTTGTAAGAAGCCCAAACTTGATTTCGTCTTCAAATAATTTCGTACGTACGAAAAAATATATTTTAATTTAACCGAGTGCAAATATTGGAACGATCAGAAACATGTTTAATATACAGCCACTAATATTTTATGCAGGAAAATATATTTGAAATTTAATTACAATCGTTAAAAAGTCTCTGTTAGTCGATAACATCTTAAACATTGCAGCAAACTCAGGAATGTACCTTTAAAGGGACATTCGTGAGTTTGCTGCAATATTTTAAGATGTTATCAACTAATAAAATTTGTATACGATTAAACTTACATATTAAATATATTTTCGTGTTTAGAATATTAGTGGCTGTATATTAAACGTGTTTCTGATCGTTCTAATATTTGTACTAGGTTAATTTTCACTTTATTTCCTAAAACAATATATTTTCGTACTTACGAAATTATTTGAAGGCAAAATCCAGTTTGGACTTCTTACAAATATTAATACGACTAGAAACACATTGAACATACAGATACTGATATTCTAAACAAGAAAATATATTTAATATGTAAGTTTAGTCGTAAAAATAGTTTATTAGTCGGAAACATGTTACAATGCAACAAACTCAGGAATGTCCCTTTAAACGTGTTTCTGATCGTTCTAATATTTGCACTAAGTTAGTTTTCGTTTTATTCTAAAAAAATAAATTCGTACGTACGAAATTATTTGAAGACGAAATCCAGTTTGGGCTTCTTACAAATATTAAAACGACCAGAAACACATTAAATATATTTGATATTCTAAACAAGAAAATATATTTAATATATAAATTTAATCGTAGAAATATTTTGTTTGTGGGAAATATCTTACAATGCAGCAAACTAGGGAATGTCCCTTTAATATCGTGCTGTGTTTTTAACTACCCACGTGATTATTTATTATGCATGTATGTAAGATTGATTTTATTCATTGTAGACATGTATTGATTTTTCATGCATGGCTGTGTTTCAGATAGTCCTAAAGCGCTCCCCACCATTATCAAATAATTATTGTAAATATGTATTTATTATAATTTGCTGTTGTTATTATTATAAAGATAAGTTGTATAACTTCAAGCAATAAAGCACGTACATGTATACCTGTATCGCGTCAATATGAAACAGAATAAATATGATTTATTATCAGTTTAAAAAAGGTGTATTGTTGTGGTATACCCATAAGTAAATCCGTGGAAAATATCCTGTTTACACCAGAGTTAGAAAAAAGTTTGTTTGTGTTTAACGTCACCACTGGAGCACATTGATTAATTAACCATCAGCTATTGGATGTCAAACATTTGATAATTCTGACTCAGCTAGGGGCGTTTTATATGCATTTTCCTACAGATAGGAAAGCACATACCACGTCCTATGACCAATTGTGATGCACTGGTTGGAGCAAGCACTCAACCGACTGAGCTACATACCGCCCCACTAGAGTTAGAAATACAAGACAGCACTGAAGGTATAAGTAGAAATTCATATATCGATCTATGCATAGAGACACATAATGACAGCACGAGAACCATTAGGATGACTTTGAATTTCCAATAGTTTATTGTCCTTTCATGTCGAGCAATATTCCTTCTGCTCCAGGATTTGATATCTGCATATCACACCTTCTGAAATATTTCAGTGCATGCCATATTGCAGAGCATAATATGTTCGGTATATAGTCTCGATTGCTACACAATTCAAACATCTTAAACAGCAGTTGCTATTCAATTTTCAACTGAAATGTCGCTAATCAAAATGTTGAAAACAAGATATTCCCTGCATGCTAATTGTATGCCGATATAACACGAAGACATATACTTCCGTACAGTTGTTTCATCAGGAAAGAAGAAAATGTTTTATTTAACGACGCACTCAACACATTTTATTTACGGTTATATGACGTCAGACATATGGTTAAGAACCACACAGATATTGAGATAGGAAACCCACTGACGATATTTCATGGGCTACTCTTTTCGATTAACAACAATGGATCTTTAAATACATCATCCCACAAACAGGATATCACGTACCACGGCCTTTGCTACACTAGTTGCGGAGCACTAGCTGGGACAAGAAATAACCCAATGGGTCAAACGACGGGAATCGATCCTAGATCGATCGCACATCAGTCGAGCGCTGTACCACTGAGCTACGCCCCCTACCCCTCCCCGATCCCGTTGTTTCATCGGGGTTTTAGCATTCATTGACTCGATAAGTCTTTCCAGTCGTTTTATGCTAGACTCTTGGAGGCTATTTCCCGATAAGACTTTAATTTGATCTTGTGCATACTTTTATGTGATAAATACGAAGTGCTAACTTGGAAACAAAATACTTGACTTTCATAATGTGTACCTGACATCATCCCATCAGAATTTGATAACTTATTTAATCGAGGTCACGGCACAGCGTTTATTGACATTTAAAGTTTGTTTTGTTTAACGACACCAATAGAGCACTTTGATTAAATGGGCTATTAGATGTCAAACATTTGGTAATTCATTGTCATCAGACGAAAGCTGCTAAAAAATATATAATTCAGCAAGGGATGTTTTATATGCATTTTCCCACAGACAGGAAAACACATACCACATTCCTTTCCTTTCCAAACATACTTTAAACGGTCAGCAAACTCGGATTGAATTTGTTTCATTTCCAGATGTCCTTAATAAGTCCAGTGACGTATTGTCCCATGAAACCTAAGTCAGGGACGTATTGTCCCATGAAACCCAAGTCAATGACGTATGGTCCCGTGAAACGCGCCAGTGACGTATTGTCCCATGAAACCTGTCAATGACGTATTGTCCCATGAAACCCAAGGCATTGATGTATTACCCCGTGAAACCCAAGTCAGTGACGTATTGTCCCATGAAACGCAAGTCAGTGACGTATTGTCCCGTGAAACGCAAGTCAGTGACGTATTGTCACATGAAACCTGTCAGTGACGTATTGTCCCATGAAACCCAAGTCAGTGACGTATTGTCCCGTAAAACCCAAGTCAATGACTTTTGTCCCGTGAAATTAAAGTCAGTGATGTATTGTCTCAAGAAACCCAAGTCAGTGACGTATTGCCCCATGAAACCCAAGTCAGTGACGTATTGTCCCATGAAACCCAAGTCAGTGACGTATTGTCCCATGAAACCCAAGTTAGTGACGTATTGTCTCATGAAGACCAAGTCAGTGACGTATTGTCCAATGAAACCCAAGTCAGTGACGTATTGTCCCATGAAACCCAAGTCAGTGACGTATTGTCCAATTAAATCCAAGTCAGTGACGTATTGTCCCATGAAGCCCAAGTCAGTGACGTATTGTCCCATGAAGCCCAAGTCAGTGACGTATTATCCAATGAAACCCAAGTCAGTGACGTATTGTCCCATGAAGTCCAAGTCAGTGACGTATTGTCCAATGAAACCCAATTCAGTGACATATTGTCCAATGAAACCCAAGTCAGTGACGTATTGTCCCATGAAGACCAAGTCAGTGACGTATTGTCCAATGAATCCCACGTCAGTGAGTATTGTTCCATGAAACCCAAGTCAGTGACGTATTGTCCCATGAAACCCAAGTCAGTGACGTTATTTTGTAAACAATTACTGGAATGTTCATTTAGCAGTACAGTTCTACGGTAATAAACAGAATATTACATTCGTGTCCATGACAGACGATGTTTACGACACTCGTGCCTAAATTCTCGCATTTCCCTTGCTCTCGCTCGGGAAATATGATAATTTAGGCACTCGTGTCGTAAACATCGTCTGTCATGGACACTCATATAATATCCTCTATTTATTTCCTAAAATATACTGTATCGTACGTACAGAATTATTTGAAGACAAAATCCAGTTTGGGCTTCTTACAAATATTAAGACGTCCAGAAACACATTGAATATACAGATACCAATATTCTAAACAAGAAAATATAATTAATATGTAAGTTTAATCATAGAAATGTGTTATTAGTCGGAAACATCTTACAATCAAACTCAGGAATGTCCCTTTAATCATCGGCTACTGGGTATCAAACATTTGGTAATTATGACTCGCAGTCATCAGAGGTAATCCGCTATATTTGACCATTAGCAGAAAAGGATCTTATATATGCATTCTCTCCACAGACAGAAACGCACATACCAGGATCTTTGTCCAGTCGTGGTTCACTGGTTGGAGACCCGAGATAAATGTGAAATGATAGGTTAAATTGTTAGCGAACGCTAGGCATCCAGACACTACCCCACCCCACACACCCCACACCCCACACCCCACACACACCTTTAGAACTCTGACCTGCTAGTTATTACAAGAGTAACGTGTGTTTGATTACAAATACTAATGATAAAACTACTAATCCAAAGCACGTGAAAGCGATATGTGTATAACGATGTACATGCTATCACGGCTGTATGTATTGCATCGATCTCTATGCACAGGCTGGTAGATACTGGGTTCGGATCCCAGTTGAGGCATGGGATTTTTAATCCAGATACCGACTCCAAACCCTCAGTGAGTGTGCTTCCCACAGGCAGGATAGCACAAACCATGGCCTGTGTTGATCCAGTTATGGATCACAGGTCGGTGCAAGTGGGTTACACCTACCCATTGAGCTTTGCGGAGCACTCACTCAGGAATTGGAGTCGGTATCTGGATTAAAAATACCATGCCTCGACTGGAATTCGAACCCAGTGCCTACCAGTCTGTAGACCTATAGCCTAACCACGACGCCACCGAAGCCGGTTTACTGCATAAAGTGTGCCCCGGGTTGGGTCCCTGGCTTACGTGCATGTTAAATACTTACGCAACCGCACAAACATTCGGACGATCAGAAAATCATTTAAATGGACATTCCCGAGTTTGCTGCATTGTAAGATATTTCCGACTAATAAAATATTTCTACGATTAAACTTACATATTTTCTTGTTTAGAATATCAATGTCTGTATACTTAATGTGTTTCTGGTCGTCTTAATATTTATAAGAAGCCCAAACTAGATTTCGTCTTCAAATAATTTCGTACATACGAACAAAATATTTTTAGGAAATAAAATGAAAATTAACTTAATACAAATATTAGAACGATCAGAAACACGTTTAATATAGAGCCACTAATATTCTAAACAAGAAAATATATTTAATATGTAAGTTTAATCGTAGAAATATTTTACTAGTCGATATCATCTTAAAATACTGCAGCAAACTCAGGAATGTCCCTTTAACATAGAGAGACTGGGTTCTAAACACGAATAATTATTCCAAGTTTACTCTCAGTCATTAAAAAGGCCGTATTAGTCGGACACTTTTTTCAGTGCCAGGAAACTCGGAACAGTGCCTTTAAATGTCATGTAGACAAACGGAAATATAGCATTAATAATAAGTCGGCACGAGATTATCTCTCAGCCATTAAGGGGGCCAGTTTTAGACGGTTAAGTGACGTGTTAGACTGGAGAACGAAGAGCTGACGGGATTGACTTTTGTTAAATACTTCACTCTCGGGGAAACAAAACAAAGTTCAGTCTTTAAAAACAATTGGCATTTGTCTACCACGAAGCCTGCCACATCGATAGAGTAGAGTATTAGAAGATTTACTACGGACATGATGAACCAACCTGTACCGGCCTTGGTGACGCAGTGGTAAGCCATCGGACTACAGGCTGGTAGGTACAGGGTTCACAACCCGGTACCAGCTCACAAACCCAGAGCGAGTTCTTAAAGGCTCAATAGGTAGGTCACTACACCCTCGTCTCTCTCACTAACCAAACCAACTAACAACTAACCCACTGTCTTATTAAAACAGCATGTACTTGAAACTTAATAGAATATAATCGTATGTTGAAAGAAAACAAAACATATGGATGTCTCGAAACCGTATTTCCTGACAACTTCCCGAGAGGTAAAAGGCAACGTTCATACTTTCAAGCGACAGCGGCCTCGGTGATGGAGTAGTTAAGCCATCGGACAGAAAACTGGTAGGTGTACGACCACTACACCCTCTTCTCTCTCACTAACAACTAACAACTAACCCACTCTCGGGCCATGTTCCCGAAGCTGTCAGTCGTTATGGCCTAGCGACGTCGTAAAAGTACAATAACGACAGTTAGTCGAACGTGCAGTTACAGTATCGTTACACTGTCATTGGAAGCATGTCGTACGATGGGAAATCCCTGTGTCGTTTGGTACCATCTAACAAATCTTAGAAATTAAATTTTATATGACCTATATTATATTATATTCAGTTTTTATCGCACTTCAAGTCCGCTTTTAGTGGCTAGATTAAACATGATAAAAATTATACTGCGTGCTATAGTATTTAAATGTACATGTTTACAGAACATATCATATATATATTTACTTCAGTAGATATTTCGTCAAAACGGGACATGGCACGATTGGGCATCGATTATTAAAAATAAAAAACAAAAACGTAGAAACATTCAAATGAAGACAGGGGTGGAGCCGTATTATTGCCATGCCTCCGGTAGAAGAAAAAGTCATAGTATTGCTTGATGAGACCGCGATAGAAGGTATATAGTCTACCAGCCAAAGTGGAAAAAGGGCTTATTTTAGGAGTTAGCACAAGTGGTCGGGTAGAAAAATTCCAATGGTACTAGGTGTTAGGGGGGTCTATGGTGGTCATCACCAGGGTGGATGTAGAGTCTGAAAGTGGTGCAAATAGTTTTTACAGAACCGTTTCTATGACAACCATAAAAATTACAGAAATTAACTAAATGTGTTCTAACACTTACAGTTCTCGTTTCATGGAATCTAAAAACACATTATTTGTGTTTAATGAAGTGTATGGCTATTCTCAAGATATTAGCATGCATTACTGATAATTAAAAAATAAATTATCATTCATAATGACGTCATAAAGAAGAAAAATAAAGTTTTTTCGAAGAAAATATATCTTTTGTCATTTACTATCTATTTCTAACAACATTTTACGGTTATATGGCATCATATTTTACTATTATGTGACAAAAACATTATGAATATTAAAAATACAGTGCAGCTGCCCAGGAAGTACCGATTTTGGCATCATCGCAATGATAACGAAAAGAGGTTTACTATGACTAACATTTTGTCAACAGTAAATATAACAGTCAGTCAGCTGGAATTTAACAAACTACATCGTTTCTATTAAGAATCTGAATCTGAAGAAGAGTCTTCTATGTCTAGTTCCCGATTATTGCAACTGTGCACATTACATTTGCAAATGTCACAACATAAAACATTGTCTTTGCGACATTTACATCTTCTGGTGGAACAGTCTGCCTGGCAACCATACTGTGTAAATGCTAGTATTGCATCAGGTGCGGCAGGAAGCAACATCATCTGTGGTACCAGGTGACCATCACAATCAATCATCCATCAACTGGAGAAATATTCAGATATGGAATTGTTGCATGGTTCCATATGAAGAACTGATAATTTGCTCTTTTGAGGTGCAGCCGGAAGCTATCCATTGTTGGTGGCATTTTTTCGTTTTTTGTGTTGTATTTTGCAAACAATTCATATCGTACCAAACAAAGTGACTCTTGTTTCCTTCCACAGTGAATTAACGATACCAATGAGACAATAGCCTCTTTCGTTTCCTGAGTTAAGTCAGAAGGACTATCCCCAAGATGTTCTAGGCCGTTGTGCAGCTCGGAGTGGCTTTCTATCACATTTAGCCATTTTTGCTTTCCTATACCACTGAAGGCAGAAGTTGAATCGCATCCACTGATTGCATGAATCGCTGGTAGCATATGACTCATATGTTTTCCAATATCTTGTGCCACAACATGCATTGGAACAAATCTCTTCTTTTGACGTACACCAGTCTTCAAATATAGTTCATTCCAGCCCAGCATCCAGCAGTATCGTGGACACATGACTGCAACATCTGAATCAAGACACCAAACAAGAAAGCGCTTGACACCCAATGTGTATCTGGCATGTGCAATATGAATGAACATCCGAGAATCAGCTTCTTCGTGATCTGAACCAAGCTCTGGCATTTCATTATAACTGCCTGAAACTACCCTGACCACTCGATTTACATCATGAAACCCACCAGCAAGATACATCTCACAACCAGGGCTCATTCTGACTTGCAGATTTGTAATCCAGTCATTTAGAATGAAGTCAGCAAGGTTTGCCTTGTTCTTTGCATTTGACAACATCTTCAGGCGTTGTTTTGGAAGTGGTGTTACAGCAGTCGGATTTCTTATTTCTTGCATCTGAACACAGCCACGGCGGATTCTTTCACCTGATTTTATAGACTGCTCGTTTGAATAAGTATCACCAACCACAGCAATATACTGACAGTTTAGACTGAGGATGGTATTCAATAGGACATCTGAGAGTTCACCAAAGTTGATGCATTTAGCTGTATCAATGTTGGCTCAATATATGCTGGAAGTTCAACTGTTGCATGATTCTTTTCCAGCCAAGCGGGCAGCGTGGCCCAGTGGTATAGTGCTCGCCTGATGCGCGGTCGGTCTAGGATCGATCCCCGTCAGCTGACCACTGGGGTTTTTTCTCGACATAACCATATGTCCGACGCCGATATAACCGTAATTAAAATGTGTTGAGTGTGTCGTTAAACAAACCAACAAAAAAAAAAAAAAACCTTTTCCAGCCATGGCAGCAGGCTATTTTTTGTGTCTTTCTAATGGACCCATCAAGATTAAAGAGAGAAAGTGGAACTGGTCCTAATTCATACTGTAGTAATTATTTTATGTCCACATCACGAGATTGACCAATGATTGCCAATTTACTGAATATCTGTCGATCAATATCCAGTGCTTGTATTGCCTGTTTTGTTTTGGTACCAACTCTTTCTTCAAAGTAGCAAATGTATGAAGTCGCTGTACACTAATTGGATCATGGAAATCCTCCTCACCCTTTATTAATCTGTTTGTTACAAAATTCCTTGTCTTAATCAGGCCATTTTCACGTATTTTGCAAAGTGAGTCAGTTGCCTCCGGTGAACATACCATTGAAGTAGCAATGTTTACAAGAGGTTGTCTATTTTCAGAAGTGATGCCAGATTCAATCACAAAAGGGTTGACCATTCTGTCATTAACAACTCTGATGATTTCCTGTACTGCAGCTTCATCTACTGTAATGCGACTCTTTGTAGCTTCCTTATGAATGTCACACCTTTCAGTCTGATCTAATCCACTCATCTGTTTTGTCTTGGCAGTTACAGCTGCCTTTAGGTGTGCAGTCAAGTGATATCTTTCAAGTGTCTCATCTTTCGTACAAAGTTGTCTGTGTTTACCACAGTCTCTGTTTAGTGATTGTTCAATGGCCATATCATGCCAAACCCCACTAAATGGTCGTCGTGAAACGAAAAGTAAAAGCTACAATGTACATTTGTCAGTTGAAATATCGTTCCTTATATGTAATCATCGTACACACTGTCCTATTATATATTATAAAATTAAGACACTAGCAAGGCATACTAATGATCATAAATGGCTTTTATGAATGCTTCTCACTACTTAATCATAGTTGTATTTAGTGTAAGAATTACACATTCACATCAGATAATTATTTGTGATTCCTAATACCAACACAATAAGCAGCAAAACGCCATAGATATCCGTAGCCAATTGACCAAATGTGATTGCGTCGTTTACAGTTATTTATAATGTTTATGACGTCATACTGTAT
>JAECMU010084197.1:0-11065 GCA_016106625.1 Dracogyra subfuscus
TAGCCCATGAAGTGACAACAGCGAATTTCTATATATCTGTGTTGTCGATAACTATATGTATGATGCCATATAACCGTAAATACAATGTGTTAAGTGCGTCGTTATATACAACATTCTCTTCCTTCCTATATATATAGGGTAGCACCTACTACGCCCTTTGTTACACCACTTGTCGAATATCGACTGGTACTGGAAACAGCTCAATGGGTCAACCAACAGGGATGGATCCTAGTTCGACCGCACACCATGCGAGCGATTTACCACTAGGATGAATCCCTCCCCATGACGTCTTCCATAAAAGAGCTTGCAACTGAGAAGATCAATAAAAACGCCGATATGTTAATTATGAAACAAGTGCATGTTCCACACCACGAGACTGTAGCATGAATAGCAGGTATGATTAAATCACAGCATGACATAGGAAACACTCTAGACACATAATTACACAGAACACGTCATCAACAACGCAGTGAACCTCAACCAGATCCGAGAAAATGGATAAAGTCAGGGGTTTGAGAAGAAGAAGAAAAAAAGAGTTATGTTTTGTTTATCGACACCACTAGAGAACATTGATTTATTAATCATCGACTATTGGTCATTTGGTAATTTTGACATATAGTCTCAGAGGAAACCCGCTATAATTTGTTATTCTCTTTGACAGTTGGATGTCGTCTAAAAAGTAATTTCTATGCCGAATGACAAAGAACATTGAATAGTGACGTAGAAACAGGCAGACAGAAGGAAGGAAGGAAGGAAGGAAGGAAGGAAGGAAGGAAAGAAATGGTTTATTTAACAACGCGCGCAACACATTTTATTTACTGTTATATGGCGGAATTATGGTTAAGGACGACACAGATATTGTGAAAGGAAACCCGCTGTCGCCACTTCATAGGCTACTTTTTTTTTATTAATAGCAAGATATATTTTATAACACATACCACGGCCTTTGATATATCAGTTGTAGTGCACTGGCTGGAACGAGAAATAGCCCAATGGGCTTACCGACTGGGATTCAGCCTAGACCGACCGCGCGTCAAGCGAGCCCTTTACCACTGGACTGCGTCCCGACCCCGACAAGTAGACAGGAACTGTAGGTTACGTAGACGAGCACTTGGTGGACATATTTCATTTTCCACAAAATGCTGTTCTAAACATGTCTACTAATCGGTAAGAGTTCGTAGAATATGCTCTCAGTCTTACAGGTGGCGAGACTGGGATTATGTCTCATATAGATTGGAGCCCAGTGGTACAGTGCCCGCCTGATGCGCGGTCGGTCTAGGATCGATCCCCGTCAGCTGACCACTGGGTTTTTTTCTCGACATAACCAAATGTCCGACGCCGATATAACCGTAATTATAATGTGTTGAGTGCGTCGTTAAACAAAAACCAAAACATATAGATTGGAAGCGGCGTGTGCCCTTGATCCGGTTAAAATAAAAATAAAATACATTAGTATCAGTGACAGAATATAGACTGGATGCGTGCGTTTCCAAAAAGGCATGCGGTCCGCCGAAACGAAATAATCGTATATGGTGTGCATGTATATGCCCCTAAATGCTAGAGCCAGACTTCTTCTTTCGTCGTTCGTTCAGACAGGGACTCCAGTTGCTCAAACAAAAGCTGCTGTATTCCATAAGTTCTTCAAGGGGCCAAAGAGATTTTCCTTCAGGGAATTTTTTCCTTCCCGCCCCGGAAACCGTCACTGGCGAAGTCAGAGACCGGATCCGAGGTGGGCGTGACTGAACCCTAGTGGATGTGGGCACGTAAATAGAGTACCCATACCCATACCTTCAGGGGTTCATCTGAAGGCCAGATTGCTTTTCTCTGCTTCTGGTAGCTTGTGGTGCACCTTTTTGAGGCATAGAGCCCAGCACTCTTCCATCTGGCGGGTCTCCAACGGTTCAGCACCATCTCTAAAGTTTATGTTTTCATATGTCATATGAGCTGCGGTTAGGCGCCTCCCAACAAGTATTTTGGCCCAGCTCATCAGTCCTCGGCAGTGGTCCATATTAGTCTAGCCTCTACCCTTCAATCAATCCAACCTGGGTGGCCCTACTAAAAGTCAAACTTTCAGCTGGCATAGCTCTCTAGATCATTGAGACATGAACGCCACCTCACCACAACAATGAATGGATTATGAGGTGGAAGTCGCAGTCACATTAGTCGACACAGTCGCACCGCACCCAGTCTATATAACGCTTTAAACTCAGTAGTTATGGCGCATACCTAAGGTACCTAGGTCGTAGGGTCGAACGTCCCCGGTGGACTAATTGGGTTTTCTCCATTTCTGCGTGTGCTCCACTACAAATAGCCGTGGCAAGTGTTGTCCTGTATGTGGGAAAGTGCATGATATAAAGGATCCCTTTTACTAATGGGAAAATGTAGAGGGTTGTTTATTGAACGCAGATGTTTAAGCATTGTAAACGTACGTAGTTACACGCGTGCATGACATAAACAGGCCTTCTAAATTCGGCCCATATTGTGTACTTTGATAATTTACTTTCGAAGACCGCTAACAGCTGTAGTTTTAAAAAAAGTATGTTATATCGTAATTTATTAATTTTGTTTCCTTAAGTGAATATCTCTTTCTCTGTCTGTCTCACGTTGTCTCTCTCCCTCTATATGTCTGTCTCTCTCTCTCTCTCTCTGTCTCGTCTCTGTCTCGTCTCTCTCTATCTCTCTCTCTGTGTCTCTGTCTCTCTCTCTCTCTGTCTGTCTGTCTGTCTGTCTCTCTCTCTCTCTCTCTCTCTCTCTCTCTCTCTCTCTCTCTCTCAGCGGGCAGCATAGCCCAGTGGTACAGTGCCCGCCTGATGCGCGGTCGGTCTAGGATCGATCCCCGTCAGCTAACCACTGAGGTTTTTTCTCCACATAACCATATGTCTGACGCGGATATAACCGTAATTTTAATGTGTTGAGTGCGTCGTTAAACAAAACAATTAAAAACTCTCTCTCTCTCTCTCTCTCTCTCTCTCTCTCTCTCTCTCTCTCTCTCTCTCTCTCTCTCTCTCTCTCTCTCTATCTATCTATATATATATACCAGTAGAACACATTAATTTATTAGTCATCGGTTATTGCATTTCAAACACTTAGTAATTTTGACATATATTATTAGAGAGGAAACCCGCTACATTTGTCCATTAGTAGCAAAATATATTTTATATGCACCATCCCACGGCATTCGATATACCAGTTGTGTTGCACATAGTTCATATGCGCCTTGACATAACCCATTTGCTCAGAATATCAGATTAGAAACAATATGATTATTTATAAGTGTCGTTGTAAAGAGACTCGTCAGTTACTGTATGCTTAATGAAGAATGTATTTGCGCGGCAACCTTGACGTCTGCCTTCAAACTGTAAAACATAACGAAATGTTCAACGAAACAAAATATCAGAGAGAAGAAAACAGAACAAAAAATAAAACACATTATGCTTAATATTTCATAGATGTGATGTGCATTTGGGCTAAAATATACTTTAAAATGAAAGAAGAAACCAGGCTATTACATAAATCCATAAAACACGGTGCATTTTAAAGTAACCAAATGTATCTGAAGTGTTCTTTTTGCACAGCTCTTTACTCTCTTGAAATTTTATATTGATGTCGATCAAAACTTAATTTTTACATGTTCATTAGCTTGACGCCCAATAGTCGTACTGGGGTGTCGTAAGCATTCATTCAGTGGTACATTACGTGTTATATATCATCACTATGCACTCCTTATGCCCAGTCCTCTGATGTGGAACACGAGCATGCCCAAATATTGTGCTAATGATGAAATGCACTCGCACGAAGTCACTTGGCTACCACGTCATTGCCACATTTCCACAAATGTATACTGATTATATGTGGAACATAGAAAACAAAAGAAAGAAAGAAAATTTGCGAAAATCAGTAGCTTCAGGATGTCCAGATTATCGAATGCTGACCATGGGCAGGTCAGGTCAGGTCATAGGGTTTAACGTGCACATTCAGAGCAAGCTGTTGTAGCGCACGCCTGTCGTGGGTGCAAGTTCTTGCGAAGCAAGCTCTTCCGTCCAAGACAGAAAGTTGCGTGGGGTGGGGAGAGGGGACCACCTGCACTGGCAGGTGCAAGGGAGCACCAGCAGTCCGACGGAAATCGGTAGCAGGTGAGAGTGGGTGGTGGTGCTATGGAATTTTGAATGGAGCATTAATAAGCCAAAGAGAAAAAGGTGCGCAGTTTGATTTGAGGAAATTTTGGCGCAAGTTTTTTAACGGTCAATCTAAATTGTAAAAAAAACATTCGAGCTAGTATAGGTTTTGACTTAGTATATCGAGAGTAGCTCGTTAATTAGACCTAGGTGTTGCTGTGGTGTCTCCCTAGGTTGCTTCTGTTCGTGGCATGACAACCCAGGGGAGACTCGTACAATTGTGGTAACACCGGCAAGGCAGCGGCCGTTTCAGGGGATCCAGATCGTTGTGTCGGTCTTGCAGCCGTTGTTATTCCTCCATCTCCAAGTTTTACCAACAGACAGAATGAATGAAAGAATGAATGAATGTTTAACGACACCCCAGCACGAACAATACATCGGCTATTGGGTGTCAAACTATGGTAAATGCAACAACTATGTGAGGAGCAACATCAATATAAAAATTCAAAACTTAAATAAAAAACACAGTGTAAAGGACTGTGTAAACATATAAGATCACAGATAGATAGAATTAAAAGTGTAAATAAGTCAGTATCGCGTAGGAACTGTAAAACAAGTTCTGGATGGAATCGAAATGATTCCATCACATTTCGCGTACCAAATATATCTTTCCGTGTTCGTGACAAATGCTTGCACTCCACCAAAATACCAACAGACAATCACAACCTAAGTACAGTTCACAACAGCAAGCCACATCCGATCATTAGTACCGAAAATGACATCATGTTTGGAAGATCAACAAATACGGTTACGTCATACGCGTAATCACTTTATCTTTTCACATCCGCTTACACACCTCTGGAATTATTCAGATTGTACGATGCATATTAAGTTCGTGACAAACGCCGTTACGTCAACATTTATGGTTTCTTATTTATTTGTTTGTAATAAATACAAAACTTTTAAAGGGACATTCCTGAGTTTGCTGCAATGCTTTAAGATGTTATCGACTAATAAAATATTTCTACAATTAATCTTACATATTACATGTATTTTCTTGTTTAGAATATTAGTGGCTGTATATTAAACATGCTTGCGATCGATCTAATACTTGTACTAGGTTAATTTTCATTTTAATTACTAAAAACATTTGTTTGTACGTACGAAATTATTTGAAGACAAAATCCAGTTTGGGCTTCTTACAAATATTTATACGACCAGGAACACCTTGAATATATAGACACTGGTTTTCTAAACAAGAAAATGTATTTAATATGTAAGTTTAATCGTAGAAAATATTTTATTAGTCGAACATTTCTTACACTGCAGAAAAGTCAGGAATGTCCCTTTAAACTATTTCCGAGCGAGCGCATTACCACTAGGCAACGTCCCGCCCCAGCTGATCGACAAGAAAAACACTACGATGTTATTAATCGCTGCATTCGCCGTTCTAACCTTCGCAGGATAAATCCGATATTTTAAAACAGTAACCAGTTATTTCTTTTATCCTGTAATCCTACAGAAATACTCGGAAAATTATTTATTCCTGTTTTGTGTACGCAAAGCGAGTATTGTCTACCTAGCAAGGCTTTTGTTGTATGACGTCATGCAAAATACATATATACGACTCCCTAAATTTAGTGCAACCAGACAAATCATCAGCTGAGATCGACAGGTTTTTAACATTCCTGAGTGGATTTTATGTTATTTATTTATTGTATTCCTTTCTCATGTTTTATTTTGGAGTTTAAATTGATATCTGAATGACATTAATTTCTTGTCGATGATTTTTCATTGCCAGTTATGTTTTGTCCACGTGTTAGTAATAGTTACGTCCTGTTGTCAATTCATTAGGCCCTACAACAATTTGGTTATACAATTAACAAGTCAGAAAGATAATTTTATAAAAAAATTTTTTAGAAATTGTCGAACCACTGGAGAAATAACTTTACTCTATCGTTGCATAAAAGCCACAAGCCGCCCCTCCCCACTCACCCTCCTCATACAAAACAAAAACAAAAACAAAAACAAAACAAAAACAAGAAACAAAACAAGATCCTTTGAATGTCAACAAACAAAAACAAGAAACAAAACAAGATCCTTTGAATGCCAACTACATGAACGTTTACGTCATCACCAATTAAAGGATTATGATCATGAACTAACTGCAATTTGTGTATCCACTTCTAGTTACACAACGTTTTCAAATGTCAGAGTTCTAAGGCTCGGTGGTTCGATGAAGTTTGAAGAAAAACATACTCAGAAACCCATTTTTAAATAATGTATAAAAAGGTGCAAAATGGTTTACAAAATAAAGCTGAAAGTGTTAAATTACACACTATGACTATAAGTCTAACAGCCGCAGTTTAAAGGGACATTCCTGAGTGTGCTGCAATATTTTAAGATGTTATCGACTAATAAAATATTTCTACGATTAAACTTACACATTAAACATATTTTCTTGTTTACAATATTAGTGGCTCTATATTAAACATGTTTTTGATCGTTCTAATATTTGTACTAAGTGAATTTTTATTTTATTTGAAGACGAATGTAGTTTGGGCTTCTTAAAAATATTAAGACGACCAAAAACGCATTAAATATACAGACATCGATATTCTATTTTTCTTTATTATAAACTAGTTTCAGAATAACAGCATTTTTTTCGGATTCTGATAGCTAACAAAAAACAAAACAAAAAACACACGAAAAAAAAGGTTTCTTTTCTGAGATTCTCAATATTTAAATCTGCCAGTTTCTGTTCTTAAGGATGCCGTATTACACCTGCACATAATGGACGGTGCTGATACACATTAGGTATAGGGATTCAGTAACAATTTGCGTCAGTGTTTAGGAAGTCCATGGCTCATGACTCCCGTTACTATTGTTACTAGAATATTGTTCCATGACGAATAAAACAGGAATCACGAATAAACAGAATGTTGATTCGTTTTAAACTTAGGTTCTACTCGGGTAAAGCTGGTCAAAATGACACAGTGATATCTTGGGACTTCGTAGACAAGATGACACATGAAGACTTTGGGATATTGTAGACACAATGACACACGAACACATTGGAACATTGTAAACAAAATGACACAGGACGACCTTGGGAAATTGAAGACAAAATGACACAGGAACACTTTGAGACATTTAAGGCTCATTGACACCTAGCAGAGTCGGTACCAAAACTTGTATACTTAACACGCAAAACGCACTTCTTTTTCTGAACAAGACCAGAAATAAAAAAAAGAAACGCTTGTTACCAACTTTGAGAAAAACTATGGGGGAAAAACAAGAGAAATGAAAATATGTTTGGCTTCCAGTAATTGAAATAAGATATGACAATGTGAAATTTACGACTCCACTAGAGTACATTAATTTGCTAATTATGGGATAGTGGATGTCAATTTGTTTTATTAATGTATACATAATCTATACTCTACATTCTTCCATTAGGCGCAACGGATCTGTTATGTGTAATTTGCCTCAAACAGAATAGCACACACACAACGGCCTTTGGTATAACTGTCGTAGGACTCTGGTTGTGACGAGGGCGGGACATAGTTCAGTGGTAAAGCGTTGGCTTCATACGCGGTCGGTTTAGCATCGATCCGTTTCGGTGGGCCCATTGGGCTATTTCTCATTCCAGCTAGTGCTCCACAACTGGTGTAACAAAGGCCGTGATATGTACTATCCTGCATGTGAGATGGTGCATATAAAAGATCCATTGGTGCTAATCGTAAAGACAAATGGGGTTCTTCTCTCAATATATATGTAGGTCTTAACCATAATATGGTTGACGCCATGTAACCATAAATAAAATGTGTTGACGGAAAACACCCTAACTAGTATTATAGAGAATAAATGCAGCGAGGAAGGTCGATCCTGGAACCTAATCATACCAGGCGAACGCTCTACCGACTGAGCTAGGTCCCGCACTTACAAGCAAGTATACCAATGCAAATACTAGTTTCAGTTCATGAAAATTAACATTAAGTTTAGTTTAATTTACAAACCTGTAACACATTTTTATAAAGTTACAATTGAGTGAAACATGAGTCTTTGACTTTGAAATGGTGAAATACCCTCTAAAATAGAATAAAACTCGACTACAAAACTGTTACTTCTGAGAGGCACGTGCCTTTTTAAAAATATGAGAAATGCATTTTGTGATATTAAAAAAACACCAGGATGACCAAAAACACTTCGAATGTACGGAAATGGATACTTTAAACAATAAAATTTAAGTAAAGTATGATTTCAGCCTCTAATAGTCAAAACTATGTCTTAGTGTTTAAAATCTAAGGTATGTCCCTTTAACATATGCACACACATATGTTTATATATTCACCAATCTTGATCATGATCAACAGTTTCATTTTCTATGTTTATTATTATAAATAAAAAATTTTTCCCCCACTGGCAAGTTCATATCACAAGGTGATATGTTTCACTAACACACTTCTCCAGTTATCGTCTGGTTTAGCCCACGGCAACTATTTTATCGACCATACCAGCCTTCAGCAACATCTTAATTTAGGACTCAATCAAGACGTACTCGCTGAACCTAACTGGGCACTGTCTATTAAATATGATGGCCTCTAGCCTCCATAATCTCTCCTGTATTATATTTGCAATATAAAACCAATCAGGCGATGAGGCCGACGGCGAAATGGTAAAACATCGCACTTGGTCCACTGTATCCTCCATCCTCAGTCCACTTTATCCTTCAATAAATATATTGAATTCGACTTTTATTTATTATCTTTGGTTACATTTATTACATGACACCGGGGAGAAAGAACAAAGGTTTCGATTGTTTGTTGTTAATGCTTATCTCTCACAAATCTCATAAGTTAATATTCTGTTAAATAGTGGCAGTGCTGACACTTACGATAGTTTTGAGTAACGTTCACGGTAGCTTGGTGAACGACTATGTTCGTGATGATCATGTGATATGGGCTAAACAAAAGTGAGATAATTTTTGAATGACCAGTTTTGATAAAATGTTTTAATGCAAGCTGAGAGCGAGGACACAAAAAAGGTATAATTAATTTTGGAAGTGTGTGCTGCTTTATTTATTATTATTATTACTATTTAATTAACAAAATGCTGGTTTGTGTGTTAGATATCTTTTGTTTGTTGTTTTGAGCCAATACACACTGCAAGCCCACTGAACAAGACAGATCTGATAGCCGTGTGTACCCACAACATCGTACTTGATTATTTGAAGTTAATTGAACATATATTCGAAGATTAATTGAAGTTACTTGATAACACGAAAGGGGCAGGGCGTAGCCCCTTGGTAAAGCGCTTGCTTGATGCGAGGTCAGTTGGCCCATTGGTCTATTTCTCGTTCCAGCCAGTGCACCACGACTGGTGTGCTATCCTGTCTGTACTATTAACTAAAAACATATAGCGGGTTTCCTATCTAAGACCAAATGTTTGATGTCCAGTAGCCTATTATCAATGTGCTCTAATGGTGTCGTTAAACAAAATTAACTTTAGATAACATGAATAATTAAATGTAAACAGGTATAATTAAATGTTAACAGTTGTTTCACTGAACGTTACAGATTGTTACTGTAAATCACACTGTGATAACGTAGCTATATTTTCATCTAGTAAACACAATGATATTGTCATACGATCACCATGCTACAGTACGACGTCATATCAGAATTTGTCACGATCTCAAGGGAGGTAATCTTCGCAGAGTACAACTACCAAGTTATTTTAAAATATACGACCAGTTAATCCCAATAACAACTAGAAATGGACAAAAATAGTACCCAATACACTGGGGTGGTTTTTATTACCCCAGCGGCCACAAATATAGAGGAAAATGTTTGACTGTGAATAGGAAAACATCACTGATAACAACCGAATTCAATTCCGAATGTGTCAAGGGAGGTAACTTAAAATCGCAAGATGACCACATCAACGTTTGTTTGAATAACGGGGCCTCGATGGTGTCGTGGTTAAGCCATCGGCTATAAGGCTGGTATGTACAGGCTTTGCAGCTTTGTACAAACTCCCACCCAGAGCGAATTTTAACGACACAATGCGTAGGTTTAAGACCACTACACCCTCTTCTCTCTCACGAACCACTATTTGTTTTCTTTTTTTGTTTGTTTAACGACGCACTCAACACATTATAATTACGGTTATATCGGCGTCGGACATACCCCAGTAGTTAGCTGACGGGGATCGATCCTAGACCGACCGCGCATCAGGCGGGCACTGTACCACCGGGCTATGCTGCCCGCTAATACACGAACCACTAAGTCACTGTCCTGGACAGACGGCTCTGATAGCTGAAATGTGTGCCCAGGACAGCGTGCTTGAACCTTAATTGAACATATGTACGAACATACGTTGAAATGAAATGAAATTTCAAATAACATGTAACGCTTTTTAAAAAATAATAATTTAAAGTGTGCATTTTTGTTGTTTTTAAGAAATACTGAAAAAAGACCGACCACCACCACTATCATATTATTACGATTATTCTGGCGTTCTAGAGCTAGACGGACATTTGAGCAATTGTAAACTGCTTTGCTGTGGTGTGTGTGTGTGTGTGTGTGTATACTAGTGACTAATGTGGAACATGTATTACCAGCGAAGTGGGAAATGATCAAGATCGGCCTCGGTGGCGTCGTGGTTAAGCCATCGGTCTACAGGCTGGTAGGTACTGGGTTCGGATCCCAGTCGAGGCATGGGATTTTTAATCCCGATACCGACTCCAAACCCTGAGTGAGTGCTCCGCAAGACTCAATGGGTAGGTGTAAACCACTTGCACCAACCAGTGAACCATAACTGGTTCAACAAAGGCCATTGTTTGTGCTATCCTGTCTGTGGGAAGCGCAAATAAAAGATCCCTTGCTGCCAATCAGAAAGAGTAGCCCATGAAGTGACGACAGCGGGTTTCCTCTCAAAATATGTGC